>CM026420.1:8295781-8469113 GCA_014858505.1 Corymbia citriodora subsp. variegata | reverse complement strand
TGACACTACAGGGAAATTATTCTTGTCGAGGGCTTGAAACTCCAAGATGTACCTAGGGGAGCATATACAATCCACATCTGCCTTAAAGATTGCTTGGTGCAAAAGGATCACCTATAAGATGCATGCTCATCAAATAACTTCTCCAAGTGAGTTTTATTCTTTTTGGGAGGAAATAATTTGACAATGATTGTTTTATCTACAATTATCATCGTGATTGACTTGTCCCTTATTGGTTACCATAGAGATGTCAAATGAAGATTCATTTGTCATTTTCGTGACTTTGCATGTGATAATGCCAGGTGCTAACAATATTTCTTTTTTGTTCCAGGGGAGTAGAAGTTAATCAAAAGGGCCAAGTGAGAAAGGCATTGCATGCACATTCTCCTTTTAATTCAAATTTGCTTTGACGGGACACGTTTTGCAGAGAATTGGGAACTTTAGCAATCATTTGAATATGTAATATTACTATAGGCAAAGCAGAGGCTATGGTTATGTTTACATAGATATTATTACGCTTTCAAAATTGGTTATTGTGACTCATGGATAGAAAGCCGATCATGCAAATTCTCTCTTCCGTGGTGTTGTAACTATCTTGGTAGTTACCTCTAGCTTCTGCTTAAAAATGTCATATATGACATGCAACATGATTTGAGAGATCAATTCTAGCAGAAACTGGGGCGATCAATGCAAATGATCTGCAAAATTGATTTCGATTTATATTTGAATTAAAGATATAGCAGTTCGACTTGATCATTTGCAAAATATGCATAATGTAACTGCACTCTAACCCCTTCGGCTTATGATAGCCATTTGCAAAAAAAATAAAATTGTTTTCCCTCTTTAACTAGTAAGATATTTAGATTGTACGCAGTCTTTGTTCGTTATAAAAAAATGGAACCAGCATAGCATGCGACAGTTTACAGTGAAGGTAGTTTGTTATACGAACACTTTTGACAAGTAACAATAAAATTAGAAAACAAAGAAAAGTTCCCAGGTCAAAGGAAGAGAACTTCCAGAGTTCAACAACATTATTACATGACTACACAACAGAAACTTCCTGCGGAATCTTTGACATTTCTTCCAGTAGAAGCTCTCTCTCAGCAAGGCGTGGAGGAGAATGCACCGAATAAGTACCTGAGAAATGAACAACTACTAATGACACCGAGCAATGAACAACTTAGAATCAACCTAATAATGAGGTAATTCATGCATGACTGTTGAAACTCAGCGCATGCCAGGAGGGCTGGAAGGTGGTGGAGATGGACGCAGAGGATAAGCCGAAGGGGGAGGATAGGCTGTTGGAGAATGGGGCAAATGTGGTGGAGGTAGGCACGTCACTGGATATGGTGGATCCGATGGATATGTTGGAGCTGTCGCAAGGTATGCTGTGGCGAGTGCATCATAAGGAGGAGCTGATGCAGAAGGAGGTGCACAGTACGAAGGCAGCTAAGAAACCGAAGAAGCTACATATGGTGGTGCAGATGGTGCACAACTTGCTCCCGGTTTCTACAATGGAACAAGCACAATCTTGTTAAGAATCCACTACAGAATGATCATGGTAAATGGTGACGATGATATTCTATACCAAATGAAATTGGTACTTACCATTGCATTTACGTAATGTAATACCAAGCGTGCTTCTCTAGCATATCTAGAATCAGAGAAAAAATAGGCACTTTGATTTAGACAATCAAAACCTTTCTTTCTAGAGTATAGTAATGCAAATGATAAGTGACAGTTGTTCTACTTCATAATTTGATGCCACGGAGATAGACTGGGGCTATGTGTCGGGTAGATTTGTTACACATGTATAAAGGAATAGCAAAGGAGAGGAGAATCTACTAGAAAATCCATAATCTACATCACAACTTGTATGGAAGAAAGAATGAGACAGAAGAACCCGGTAAGTTGTCATTTGACTATCTTCGACTTTTCTAGAGGGTAGTAATCCATCATTTGCATGATGTAATATCAAGCGTGCATCTCCGGCATATCTGGAATCGGAGAATAAACAAGCACTTTAAAATTAGGCAATCAAAATCTTTCTTTCTAGAGGGTAGTAATGTGAATGCTAAGTAACAGCTGTCCTACTTTACAATTTGATTCCATGGAGATAGATTGCGGGTATCTGTTGGGTAGATACATCATACAGTATAAAGGAATACCGGAGGAGAGGAGAATCTGCTAGAAAACCCATCACATGGATCACAACTCATGCAGAAGAATGAATGAGATTGAAGAACCCGGCAAGTTGTCATTGGACCATCTTCATCTTTTCCCTCCGGATGTTTGACGTTTATCCAGGGGAGGATGTTAATCAGATCAACATTTTTTTTTTTTAATGTACAGAGTCATACCATACTGCACGTCTTCTGCCTAAGCGGGAGGCTATGTGATTGGTTGCCTATATTATTCTATGAAACAAAACGCGTGAACAGTATTACCAAGAACTCACATTATATTGTTGGGAAACGAGTGAATTAGAGAAATTACACCACTATTCTTTCACAACGGTCATCTTATGTACTCCATCTTCTGACATTTTTTCCTTGTATGTTGCTTTTGAACCCAATACATAATTCTACATGCATAAGAAAAGAGGAATAGATTCAAGAGATTGGGCCAACCCATTTTTTAGTCTGAAGAGTCCAGGCCGTAAAATCGAAGCTCTGAGAAAGAACCTTATGGAACCGCCCCCTGAGACCATGGAAAACACAACTAAGATAAAAACACTAGCCACTCAAGGACCAAAATCCAAAACGACTCAAAAACAGTTTTGTTAGCAAAATAGAGTATGTAAGGAGGAGGGTGCGAAGTACGAAGGCACCTGAGGAATCGAAGAAGCTACATATGGCATTGCAGATAGTGCACAGCTTGCTTCCGGTTTCTACAACAGCACAAGCACAATATTGTCTGAATCCACCACAAAATGATCATGGTAAATGGTTATGATGATGTTCTCTACCAGAGGCAACAGCAACATGCCAGAGAATGCAGCAGATCTGACCTTGCTGGACACAAACGACAAATCGGAGCCGCTGTCAGGACTCCTGGAGAGGCCATACACCAGAGAATGCAGCGGAATGGGAGCGAAGGCAAGAGAGAGTGAATTTTGTAAAGAAGATGGGAGAGAGATAGAGAGCATCTTCTTTGTGGGACCACCTGTTGACGTGGCTCCACGCGTCACTCACTGGGTGGAGAGGGACTATGCTCACGTGCTGAAGCAGGACCGCCTAATAACTTCTATATGAAGATAAGGCATATAGAGAGTAGTACGCAGCAAAGCTCGGCATATGACCTCAGCCAAAAATTATTTGTCTTCAGCTGCAGGATTAGGCTTACAAAGACCAAAAAATATGAAGCTGAAGGCAACGCTCAAATAATGCCGAAACTTCAACTTAGGCTGACGAGGAGGGAGAGATATCATGAACTAGGCTACACACACTTATAGAGTCACCACAAATAAGAAAGAATAAAAAGGGCAACTAGGCAATCAGCCCCGCCAATAAAGAATGAATCAGGTGTGGAAGCTTGCAATGTCAGTCTCATACAGGCATAACTTGTATTCATTCCTTCTTTGCATGAACTGTCTGTGTGCATGAAAACATGGTGAGAAACCGGCAGCGAATATCTTCTAATGTCATCGTATTGTTGTCTTGAGTTGTTATCTTAAGAAGAGTTTCTTCAGAGATGACAATAAAAAAATCTACACAGCATCATGCAGACAACTCAGCCAGGCCAAAACCAACTCAGCATCATTCAAACAATTCAACCCCTCAAGCACCAACTCAGCAACATCAAAGTAAACTAATATGCACTCTGCCCAACAAGAAGTACCCCTCTCATTCTAGCATAGAGGGCAAACTTCATTCTCCCAATAAAACTTTATACAACACTCTTCCAAAATTGCAGTACCATAAGACATGGCCCATTTTTAAGGAAAGGAAAGCATCAACTTGCTTCCAACTACAGGTAAAAACAGCATCTACGAGTCAGGACTTGCTCAATGAATAGGTTCTTACATTCACCATCATTTAGACCCATGTCGGCAGGCAGACAACTCTCAATGGCTGTTTGAAGTTCCTCAAACCCAGGACCATGGTTGGCATTTTAAAGCTGCCAAGGAATTTGGGCTGGGAATTTACAGAGATTTGTGAAGAGAATGTCTCAGGCTTGAAATGCCAGATTGGGGGATTAAAGTGTGCATTTACTTCCCTGTCATCCAGTGCAATTACAGTAGCTAATCAGGCCAAAACTCTTTAACAGATCCGTATAAGCACGCTGGTGCTTTTGTTTATCTAATTGATTTCATGAATAGGGTGATGCAACACCATTAGCACATCAGTAAAGTAATAAGAGAGTAATCAGGCACAAGCAGCGGGGGCATGGCAACAAACTACTGTTGATTTACAACACTATCGCCAAACGTTTAAAATTGATCACAAAAATCTGAAAATTTGTGCACCGCTAGGGCAATCAATGGCTTACGAAGTGAGTTAAAAGGATTATTATTCATCCATCAAAAGTAGCATCTAGAGACATCTCTTCGCTAGAGCAATGTGTGAAATTACACCTTCACATACATTAAAGGGAAAATTCCAATTAAGGGCCTGATATGCCCTCATTTTCTCAAAAAAGGGCCCAAAGTGGACATGGTTTCAAATAAGGGCCTAAAGTGCCCAATCTTGTTTCAGTTAAGGGCCTAAGCTCGCCGGTCGGTAAAAACTGATTTTCCGGTGACCGGAATAAGGACATTTTTGTCATTTCCCACTTTTTCTTTTTTTCTTTTTTCTTTTTTCCTTATTTTATCTTCTTCATCATCGCCGGTGGCCGGCCGGCCACTGGCGACGCCCACAGAGGACTGGGCGAGGGTCGCCCTCGCCCGATCCGGCAAGGGCCACCCTCGCCGGCCTCAGGCGAGGGACGGGCGAGGCCGCCTCGCGGCCATCCGCGAGGTCGGCCCTCGCCAGATCTGGCGAGGTCGCCTTGTCCGCGGCGGTCGAGGTTGCCCTCGCCCTCGTCCCCGGCCGACGAGGGGTCCTCACCCGCAGCCGACGAGGGCCGACCTCGCCAGATCTGGCGAGGTCGCCTTGTCCGCGGCGGTCGAGGTCGCCCTCGCCCTCGTCCCCGGCCGACGAGGGGTCCTCACCCGCAGCCGACGAGGGCCGACCTCGCCAGATCCAGCGAGGTTGCCCTCGCCCGCGGCAGACGAGGGGCTCCTCGCCCTCACCCGCGGCCGACGAGGACCGCCTCGCCCTCGTCCGCGGTCGGCGAGGGCCGGCCTCGCGGATGGCCGCAAGGCGGCCTCTTCAGGGAGAGAGACGGCCTTGCCCGTCCCTCGCCCAGCCCTCTGTGGGTGTCGCCGGTGGCCGGCCGGCCACCGGCGATGATGAAGAAGATGAAAGAAGGAAAAACGAAAAAAAAAAGTGGGAAATGACAAAAATGTCATTGTTCCGGTCACCGGAAAATTAGTTTTCGCCGGCCGGCGAGCTTAGGCCCTTAACTGAAACAAGGTTGGGTACTTTGGGCCCTTATTTGAAACCATGTCCACTTTGGACCTTTTTTTGAGAAAATGAGGGCATATCAGGCCCTTAATTGGAATTTTCCCGGGATTTAATTAAACTCCCCAAGTTTTTTAGCTTGCAGAGTGACCATACCACCCAGCAGTTTTTCTCTACTCCATCCAACCTAAACTTTCTCCTCCGAATTTCAAATTCGGGGAGATCAAACAGAGTCAATAGACCCCCTGAGATTCAAATCAGGATGTTTCCTAATTCATGCCCACGAGATTAAGATAAACCGCACACTAATTACCTCGTGAGAGTTAATTAGAGAGAGTTAAAAAGCCGAAGATCGGCACCGATCGATGGATCGATCGTGTGGATGCGTCAGGAGCTCTCTCCAAACCACGTTCGAATACAGAACACCCCTCAGTGGATGATGGTTACCTTCGCATCGCGGTCGTGGAATCGCCAGCTAACGAACGATTTTTATATCGACACCGGTCGAGAATTGAGAACAGTCGACAGCGTGTCGCTCGTACTCTGTTCGGACCACTTCAATTTCCGATCTCTTTGACTGTTCAACGGCTGCCCAATCTTGACTCACTCTCTCTCTCTCTCTCTCTCTCTTTCTCTCTCTCCCTTTCGGATGTTTTCTTTGGTCGGCATGCAAGAACTAGGAAAGTACCGCGTGCCCCTTTTATGTCTCATTTGTAGAAAAACGAGGCCTTTCTCTTTGTTCCTTCTTTCCCCTCTAATGTAAATCCGAGGCTTAGTTTCTTCGTCTTTTTCAAATTGTAATTTCGACGCGCTCGGGTATGGCTGCTAACGTGTTTGGACCGTCGTGATTGTAGCGAGGAGTCCTAACCCTCTACTCGTAGGAGAATCTTATGGAAATCAAGAGTAGATTCCAGTGCATATGGATCTAATTTGAAATCTTATGCGATTGATGACGTACATAATATTATTTAAATATCATCCTCTCGCATGGGCGATTTCCTTTCATAAAGAACGGTAGACCAAGTCAGCAATAACAATCCTAACCCAGTTGCCCCAGATTGACCCTTTTCTTGAACATCCATTCTACTACCCCCAAGAAAATTAATCCAAAGAATTGGTAAAAAAAAGAAAAGGAAAAAGGAAAAGAAATTTCCTAATTTGATTACTCCTCTTTGGTGGGTCATATGCGCATTAATCATTGCATCAAGCTTCTAGAGGAGACTTCTCCTGACAAATCAAACAAGTAGTTGTCGATAGTTTTCTGCACGATTCAACCGGGTCAGGTTTCAATCATTTCTAGAAGGAGGAGAAGGAGCACATGGTTGGTTCATCGCCATCGCCATCTCCCGTCCTCGTCATCCTCCTCTTTTCTTCTGCAATATAAAGATTTCTGACAGCTTCTTACTGAGACACCGCCCACCACAAGAACTGAAGTGTCAAACAAGACAGGCCACATCAAATTGTAATTCCCCTCGATACAAGTAGCCATTGCAGCGGCCTCCTCGCCTTGAATCCTTCTCCTCCTCCTCCTCCTCCTCCTCCTCAATTCTCTTCGGACTAATATAAAGCCATGCGAAATTTCTCTACCCTTTTGCGGAAAAAGTCGGAATTTGCCTGACGACGAGGAGACGGAGAGAGAGAAAGAGAGCGCGGGCGATCGGTTAGAGGAAAGATGGAGGGCAGGATGCAGAGGAAGGTGGTCGACGCTTCGTCCTTTTTTCTGTTCGAAGACTCCGGCGACTCCGAGGTCGACGGGAGGGATCCCGGGCACGAGGAGGTCCCGATGGAAGAGGACGACGCGGAGTCCTGCAGCTACGACTCGTCTGACTGGGCCAATGCGGGCGACGACGTGGTCGTTGGGGAATGCGACGTCGACGTCGCGACGTGGCTCCGGGACGGTCACGAAGAGGACGAGTACGAGTCTGGGGACGAGCAGGACAGTCATGTGCAGCTTCCAGGGGTGGAGTACAAGTCCTGTGTCTCGGTGGAGTCAACTAACGAGTTGATGAACGAGAGGGAGAAGAGCAAGCTGTTTTGGGAGGCTTGCCTGGCTTCTTGATCACGATCCTGGGCGTGTGCTTTTTTTTTTTCCGGCGTTTCCGGGTTCGCCGGCGAGCGTTCAACATCTGCTCGTCGGTTCTAAATTCTTTCACCTTTTGTCCAGCCAATAATTTGCACATAGGAATGAAACGATGCCTAACTTATCGTCGAGCTATGCCTCCATGTTATATGAATGGAGAAGGCTTGATTCTTGGAAAAAGCTATAACTTTCGGTTCGAGTTTGAGCTCAAGTGAGACTCCTGTGTAGTTCTTGTGAAAAATGCTGCAGATTCTCAAGTATCAAGTATTTCTTGCTCGTAAAATCTTGGCTCAAATTTGAACGGGATTGCGAGCGTGCACGCGCATATGTGAGGGAGTATTCTGCAGCAATGGCTGCTGAACATCGACTAGCATGAATACTAATGTTATTCAAACTCAATGTCGCTCGGGTTAAACTCGAAAGCGGGATGAACCTACTAGGCCTTCCGTCTCTCCTGTTAATTCAAATTGTTGGTTAGTTAGTTGCCTTAATTTCTTCTGCCAGTAGGTCAAATGCTCCACGCCATCATCAATTTCTTCTGCCAGTAGGTCAAATGCTCCACGCCATCACCATACATACACAAGGACAACCTACGATAACATTACCGAAACCAGAAGAATTTTATGAGCATCAGAAAAGGGCAAAATGTCAAATTTCTGCAATTTTCATGACAGGTGGTTTCTTCCTCATTTCAGAAAGACAAACCTCGGTGGTCCAAAGTTGGTACCAAATGCAACCACCGTCACAAATAGACAGTCCAAAATCCAAAATAAGACACACCCCTGCGTCCCCAATTTGTTGCAGGCCTGCCTCGCTGCACGACCGATAAATGCGAAAGAAACTACTCATTTTGAGGTGCTCTCTCGTCCTTGTCCCAGGAATATGAACATGAAAACGAAGATAGACAGTCGCAATCGCACGAGAATTCCGACTAATGGAAATTGCACCACCGAAAAACTCCACTAGCAAAGCCACAATCAGTGGTAATCCACCGAAGGATCACCAATGCTCCTTCTACATCGCATATGGTGGTAGAAAGGACAGATCAAGACCCACCACATATCAATTTCGCGTACAGATCGAATCGGGTGAGGTTTTCATCACCCAAGGTTGGTTAAGAAAACTACAAAATAAGCACGAACTTTCAACCGCTCAGCCCTGAGCTGAACCACGGTCCTAGAAATCCACCACTAGCAAAAAGCACTCCCAAACACTGTTTTAAGTCGACGCACCTAGAAGTATAATGTACATAAGATTAAGAAGCCTTGACTCTAAGACAACACATGAAATCTGCAGAGTATGATCCGGAAGAATGGGAAATAAGAGTTTGGTCAGACAACCGGGGGCTCGTGAGAGAATAATTCTACCATCTCCATGCTGTTCGTCCTTTTGGATTCCTTCTGTGGACTCTTTATGTCAGTGACCTGCGCTTCTCCTATCCTCCAACTCGTCCCAGAATCTTCTCCATCGCTAGTCGTCAAAGTGGACGTCCTGTTTTTGCTATCAGTGAATGAAACACCCGACTCATCATTGACAAGCGAGCAATTTCCAGGACTACTGCAGTTTTGTTCCACTTCGCTTGATGGCCTTTCAGACAAAACATTTGCATTTTCCACATGATTGCATTCTTCCAACTGCCTCAAGAAGCAATCCTCTATCTCACTCGATGATCTGCCTTCGTCTTCATCCATGCAGCTGCGGCTGTAATTCGCATCATTGTTGTCATCAAAGTCTGACGTTGGCCCTCTTAATTCACAGCTGGTATCCATCTCTTGCTGACTATCATATTCATAATCAGATTGTTGCCCGGATGAATGAGATGACATTGGTGAGTATCCTCCAGCAGCAGCCTCTTCACGTTCTCTGAGAGTCTTCATGATCAGAGTCTTGAGCAAGTTCATTACTTGCACAGCGTGCATCAGAGCTGTCAATGGATCGGACATCTACAGAGAATAGAAGAATGGATTGCTTAAGTTCTTGCTCTATGGAAGTTGAACTTCCTTTTAGTAATTCAACTTAATGATAACATTTTTTATTTTTTTTCCTTTTAGTAATTCAACTTAATGATATCATTTTCATAGTCAATTGTCAGAAAAATTACAGAAATGCTGCAAATTTGAGCTAGTCTCGTAGTATCATAATGACAAAAGGCAATAGTTTTTCGTGAACTTCGTATAATTACAGTTGCGGCTGGAGTTCTCTCTTCTAAGCACTTTTCTCTTTCCTCAGCAAGTGAAAATAGAATTATCTCGCGAACTGATATCGAGTAACCTATCTCATCCTCCCCTCCCCTTGCGGTTCACAGTCAACATAGCCAACATGTCGATTCTCACTAAAGTATTAGGATGTTACTTGTCGAAGGAGACCGATATCAAAAGTTCTGAAAACTAGGCAGATCTAATTAAATACCTGAGTCATATTTGGTGCGAAAACCATCGCGATGTTCCGTGCATTCATTTTGTTATATTCCTCTTCCTCAACCACATCAGCCATGAGACTAACGGCCCAATTGAGCAATGCCGACTCGGTTGGCTTCAGCTGCTTCACTAGCTCGATGGATTCTTCTTCAGTGTTGCATTGGAGAACTTGTTCCGGGGAAAGCCCATCGAGCACGCCAGAGGGGAGCTCTCGGAACCAGGCTTTGATCAGACCCGCCAAACAGTGAACGTCGATATCATCAGGGACGATGCCCCTATTCAACTGGTCCCTCACATGCTCCTCTTTGCTGTTCTCCGGGTTTATGCGGAAAATTCCTTCGGCCTGCAGAACCAGATAGAGTTCGAGTGAAAACCAAGGACTTAAAACCAGAATTAGGAAATGCTTCGCCTTCAAGATAATATCAGTGGAGAGTGATTCTACCTTCAAACCATCTTGCGAGTATAGCCGCTCCTGCATGAGCAAAAGAATGGAAGGGACGCTATTTCCCCGTGAATCAAACGAGCACTGCATCGACTCAGCCGAGACTCCAAACACGCTGACACTGCAAAGAGAAGACCCCAAAAATTCAAGCTTTTTTTCCCTTTTGGCCAAGACAATGCAAATCAAGTTCGAACGCATACTAACTGCAGATTCGAGCCGGCGGGAAAAACAAATTCGTGGTAAAGTAAGAGAATATGGCCTAAAGGTTAGTACCACAAATGTCCAAATCAAAAAGGCTACCGAATAAGAACGAACCAAACCGACATAGGGCATAAAGTCCATACCTTTTCATTTTAACCAATTCGTAGGTGCTTTCTAAAGCAGAGACCTTTCAGCAAGTAAAGAAAGACTCTGGCCCTCATAGACGCATTGGCGACACAGTTTAGGCTCATCCAGTACATTTGATAACCCATGATTCGTTCATAACTCTCGGCTTCACTTTCCCAAACCCACGCAAAAAACTATAATTTGCTAAATTTAGTATGTCGAATCAAATTAGTGCTTTCAGCTCTTGCACAGGAATCTCGTCCGACAAGAAAGGAAATCACACCAGAAACGCAGAAGGAACTGACCAAACGACTTGACGTCTCTCAGATCTGAACTCCACACCATTAGAATTGCTGAGGTAAAATCCACCTCATTTTTGTCCAAAATTCCACACTCATCAACAGTCTAAAAACCCAGAAACAGGGAATAAAGAAAAGCCAAAAAAAAAAAATCCAAGCTTTTCGAAGCTCATTAGCTAGAAGAATTTCAAACTCGGGGTTACCTCGCGCTGGGGACCCGGCAAGGGATCTCGACCGCGAACTCCACGGGGAGGCCCAGGAACCCTTGGAACCGGTCGAAGGTGACGTGAGTGACGTGGCGGACGTTAGTCGGCCACCCGATCTCCATGTGGTGGGTCACGACCGTCGCCGTCCCCGTCGCCGTCGCCGCCGTCATCACCTCTTCGCCCCGTTCGACTGTGCAAGAGGCCATCGACCTCTTCAGCGCCGTCGCCAGGAGAGCCAGCACCGAGAGCTGGTTCTGCTCGTCCTCCGCGGCGGTGGCCGCCGTCTTC
Organism: Corymbia citriodora subsp. variegata; assembly: GCA_014858505.1. Taxonomy (NCBI): domain Eukaryota; kingdom Viridiplantae; phylum Streptophyta; class Magnoliopsida; order Myrtales; family Myrtaceae; genus Corymbia; species Corymbia citriodora. The sequence goes on along the minus strand of CM026420.1, from coordinate 8,457,553 downwards.
GCCTTCTTGGCGCTCCCCCCGCCGCCGCACCCTCCGCCCTTCGTCACCATCACCGGCCCCGTCATCTCTTTCTCTGCGTCTCCAAGGAAGAGTCGGACGAAAAACTGGCTGGCTTCTGTTCCTGATCCCGTTCTCTTATCTTGTCCTGGACCAACTTCTTCTCGCTTCTTCTCTTGTCTTGGTTGCGAGAGAGAGAGAGAGAGTTAAGGAGGGTGAGGTTGCATTGAAGTCGGGTCTTTTGAAGCTGTTCTTGTGCGCTGCGGATTTTCTTGAGTTCGCTTTTTGAGGTGTCCAAACGGCCACTTGGGGTTTTCAAATTTTCTCCCTTCAGGCTTGCTTTATCCGCGATGTCGGGACTTTTGACCTCGCTCCACGGCTCTATTTACGGACCGTGCCACTTCAGGAGCAGGTCCAACCTTCCTCCCACCCCCTACACCCTCCTAGATTCATCCGGCCCTAGGAATCAGGAGACACCCCCCACACTGGAAAATGAAATCGCTTTCGACCTGGAACATCACCAAGAAAACGGGCGTTGACCACGTGAGACCGTTCAGCAACAAGTGGTTCCGCATACCTCGTCGCGACATCGAATCGCGCGCGCGACGTAATTAATTGAGCCGAGGAGGGGAAAACGCGATTAACTAACACGCCATGAGAGCACCGAACTTAGGTGAAAATATGGAGCGATTAGGATCGATCAAGCGAAAAGGGAGGGGTGGGTTTTGGAGAGGGGTTGGCCAACCGCATCATCATAACGGGGGAGGAGGTGGGTCAGTGATGATATTATTATTGGGGAGGATCTAATGATCTCATTCGCCTTTTTCATTTTTCCGTAAAGACGAGAAATGAGAAAGAAAATTTAAGTCGCGCATGGAAATTCGGGCTTGATATTTTGCATACCGGGGTCGACGTGGATGGAAACTGCCCTTGATTGGAGGACTGAGTTTAATGTTTCCGACGAGGGGGGAATTAGCCCTTTTCATGCGATCTTGGCGTGATTTATGGGTGGGGAGGGCTTCCTAAGTAAATTTCTTGAGTTTCCCCTTTCTCCGAAGAAATGTAAAGGTTTTGATGGTTAATGGAAGTACGGATCCTCAACGACATGTCGTGTCATGATCGCGGTGTAGGGAGATCTGCATCGCTTGGCTCGATTGTGTTTGGGATGCCCAAAATACTTGTCTTTAATCTCGATGGACGTTTCAAGTTTGACTCGAGACATTTCGAGAAACAATTTGGACTGATGGAACTGATCTTGGATTTAGCAAGCTAGGAGTACATTCCGATCTTACTCAAGCCATGAGTGTCCAAAGAGAGGCTTCGCTCTAACTAGCCGGCAAACTTAATTTTTATCGTTTATGTTTGTGGGCGTGCCGAGGAAATAATGTTGGTCCAATTCAATGGTCTGATCTAGGGTTGCCCTTGTTGATCACTTCCATTGACGGATTGTAATTTTAGATTTTGCGTTTCGTATAAAATGGATTAAATGGGTAGGTGAACCTAAAGAGCTCTAGCATTATGATAACATGCTAACTTTTACTTGACTTTTCTATATGGAATATCTTTTGATCACACGAAGAAGTAGGGTCAATTCCAAAAAAAACCTCAAACTTTAAGTTTAGTCCCAAATATACCCCAAACTTTTTTTTGTCTCAAGAAAAATCCCAAACTTTAGGTTCAGTCCCAAATCTGCCCCGGACTTTTCTTTGTCTCAGAAAAAACCTCAAACTTTAGGTTTAGTCCCAAATCCGCCCCAAACTTTTCTTTAATCTCAGAAAAAACTTCAAACTCTTAATCTAATCTCAAATCTATCCCAATTTTTTTTGTCAAAAAGAAAATCATCAAATTTTACTATAATCCTAAATTTTCCCTCATTAGCCTCTGTCCAAAAGCCGCATTAGTAATCCCTAATTTTTTATATCCTAAAATGGTTTTATTTTGAAAATAATTTTCTATAACATCTTGTTTATGTATATTTATTATCTATGTGGAAATGCCATGTTAAGTTTGGACTAGACCATTGGGTATATTTGAAAACATATCAAAAATTGGTGATTTTTTTAGTACAAACGGAGGGTAAAACCCCAAATTAGTATACCCGTTAATTGTGGCATGTTATTTAATTTAGAAATTTGACGGTAAAATTTAACGGAAAATAATATATGGTAATTTTTTTTGGTGGTCAAAAAAATAATATTGGGTAAATTTGTCATATGTGTACCAATTTGAGATTTTTTTTAGACAAAACAAAATTCGGAATAGATTTGGGACTAAAATTAAAGTTTAGGGTTTTTTTTGAGACAAAAGAAAAGTTCATGGCAGATTTGGGACTAAACCTAAAGTTTGGGGTTTTTCTTGAGACAAAAAAAAGTTTGGGGTATATTTGGGACTTGACCTAAAGTTTGGGGTTTTTTTTGGAATTGACCCCGAAGAAGTATACATTACATGGCCAAAGGTATCTCATTTTTACAGCATAACATGGCAACATCTATACCAAACAATCCTCAACGACATCAAGAAGTTGCATACTTGAGCCATATTTCGAGAAACAATTTAGACCGATGCAGCAAGTTACGAGTACATCTTGATCTTACTTGAGCCATGAGTGTCCAAAGGGAGGCATTGTCCGAACTAGCTAGCAAACTTAATTTTTATCATTTATGTTTTGTGGGCATTGCCTGGGAAATAATGTTGGTCCAATTCAATGGTCTGATTTAGGGTTGCCCCTATTAATCACTTCCATTGACGAGTTGTAATTTTAGATTTTGTGTTTTGTATAAAAGGGATTAAATGAGTAGGTGAACCTAAAGGGCTCTATATTATGACAGTATGCTAACTTTTACTTGACTTTTTCAATATGGAATATCTTTCGATCTTACCAAGAAGTCGTATATATTACATGGCCAAACGCATCTAATTTTTACAGCATAACGTGGCAACATCCATACCAAACAATCCTCTATGACATCAAGAAGTCACATATGGTACCTAGCTAGGCTCCTTTGACTAGATGTGACATGACATAAATCTAGAAAGTCACATAGATTATTGACGTGGCAAGACTTAAATTGGTAGCGATGGATATAGAGTTTCCATTCAAAAACCACAAGACAAATGTATGCTTAGGGAACGAAATTCAAAGGTCTTTCATGACAATTTGGAAAATTTTGGCAAGTAGTAATTGAAAAATCCAAACAAATAGCTGCCAGGGCTGAATAACACTAGCGACCTTGCTATGGTCTGTCCTTTCGTGTTGGATCTCAAGAAGTGAAAGGGATATCCCCTTGCATTTTTCCACATTACAACCGGCTTTACATCTATCTATATCAACCGTAAGATTGTCATAATTTTTTTCTATGGCGTCACACATATAACATGTGGTGAACACTTTCATATCTTTGTAATAAATGTAGAGCGCGCACACCTATGAAAAGAGGCCATGGCATTCATGTAGATTGTAAAACCAAAAAACTTATAAAAAGTCTCACAATCACTTGACTATGATATTTTAAAAAGGTGTGATTAATATATATTTTTCCTCCATTTTAAAGATTAAATTTTGTGGAGCGGAGAAAACCCTTTTGTCTCGCGAAATTTAAAAAAATAAATAAAAATCAGAAAAACTCACACCTATCGCCCAACGGTTATGCTCGATCATTCTTCGTTTGACCCAAATTCGTACCCCCACGTAAAAACACGAACTTCCCCCACGCTCAAAATGGACACGAAATCAAAAATCAAACACGGAGCATCCGAAAGCATCCGAGGCAGAATAAATTCGGTTGTTCGGTCGGGGCAGGAGAGAGGCATCCGATGCGGAATGCAGCACCCGACGTTCCCGTATCCAATTTATTTCTCAATTTGTCATTTTGTGTCGTCATTAATCATTTCTGTCTCCCTTTCGAGCAAACCAAATTTCAACGACGGGCCTCGGAAGACGACAAGACGAAGGGGGGGAGGATCGCTCCAAAATGCGAGATCTGCCTCCGCCTATCGCACGGCCAGGATGCCGTGAGCAGGGGGAGGAGCGGCCCGGAATGCAAGGCGGGAACGGCGGGCCCCGTGGGGACAGGGGAGCATCCACCACCGGATCCTAATCCCTCTCTCTCTCTCTCTCTCTCTTCTCTCTCTCTCTACTTTGCACTATTTGAATTTCAAAAAGAAGAAGACAATAAGCGAATTCGATCGTTGCGTCTCCTCAGCTTTTTTCTCAATTATTTATTTATTATTTCTGGGGGCTCCGAGGTATACTTTCGTTGTACCTTTTCACTGAATCGGACCCCCTTTTGTGCTCCGCTTTCGTTTGTTGGATGATACACGTTTTGATACCTCCCCTTGGGGCATCACTCAACGTTCCATTTTGCATCGTCTTTCGCGCTTTCTTTCATTCCCTCGTTTCTATATTCTCGAGGTGTTTGGATCATCGAAACAAACAAGTCGCTGTAAGGTTGATTTGGAAAAGTCTCCCCCAATTTTTAAAATTTTGAGTATCGTTCTCCAACGTGAAGAGTTTGAAATGTTGGCTCGTGAAATAAATGTATGAATGGAACCGATATTAAATTGACTAGTCAAACTCGGTCAAGATTTCGCATGGAATTGTAATTTGCAAGACTTTAGTTTACTTTGAATGAGCCCCCTTAATCAATGAAAGATTTGTCAATGCAATCCTTTCACCTCACAAAGTCAAGCACTATATATGTTTTCGTTACTATTAGTCAACCCTCTTTCCTATTATTGCCAAAAATAGTTGAAACACGTATCCTCAACAGGCCCACAAAAAAAAACTATTTTTCACGTATTAAGTACTTAACTTTACCAAATTAATAAAATTTAAGGATATCATTGAGTATTTAACCAAAGTTCATAGGTTATTGGTATCAATAGCCTCTCATTATTTTTGAATTTGCAATTAAATTAAATATCAATGGTAATTGCCCAAAGTGACCAATGATCTTAGGGCGATTTGCAAATCTTATCTAGAGATATTTGAATGCCTAATGTGTGATCAAACGTATCAATGTTAGAATTTTCTTCAAGCACCATGGCACATCCAACTTCATAATCTCAAAACCTAGTTATATGGATTGACTAGTTAGCTTATAATCCTCGCCACCAAATATGTCTTACCCTCGTGGGTAGCATGAATTAGATCGAATTGAGTTTGTAGTAAGCCCTAACTTTGAAATCAAGATTAGTACTGCAATAACCTCCATACTCATTTTCGAGCGAGGCCTAGTTTGACCTAGCCAAATATTCTTAAGAACGGAACTATTTTCGAAGTCAGCCTACTTAACCCCCACGCTTAGACGGATCGAGCGGCAGTCAACCCACAGATCAAAAGGGCTTGACTTAAATGACAAGACGAGTTGGTCTAGAATTCAATTCCTACTTTTGGATCTCCATGTTTTCCGTTTTGACAAAACAAGATCTCCATTCAAACCTGGAGAAACGGAAGGGGCTCTCCATAAAAATTGCTTCGATGGATTTAAAATGAACCAATGATGTGATCCCGTGCTCTCTCATCTTATTCACGTGAATTCGCTTCTCCTTTTCCGCCGTACGAATGGGGTAGAATCTCCACGACATTTTAATCAGTGCAGCCCCTAACACCCCCATCATTGCCTAATGGCCCATCTTTGCGAATGACTCATGTGGCAAGTACAACCAAATTTTGTGGGAGGTTCCATTCAATCCTTCTCTAGATCTGATTTGTGAAATCAAGACAAAGCGATTCGGTATTTGTTCATTGAAGTCGTCAATCGAATATGGTACCGATGTATAGATCATGATGACTGCTCAAACATACAATGTGCGATTGACTATAACCAAATGGGTCGAGGAAAAAAAATGACAATTAAATTTAATACTAAAAGGATGATGAACATGAAAGCCTAATCATTCTTTTTTCACTTTCTTTTTCTTCGCACTTTATTTGTTATTGCCCATGATTCATAATAACGTTGAGTTTGCACTTGTAAAACTTCCATTATTTTATTTCGTACATTTTGATAAGAAATATATTATGTATATCAAATTGTTATCTAATGGTTTAAGCTCTTGAAGTAACTGATTTTATATGAAGAAATTGCATAATGTAGCTTTGTATAGAGCCGATGTAGAATTTTGTTCGAGATGCACCACGTAAAATTTTAAAAATCATATATGGAAGCGGGATCAATTATCTTTAATATGACTATTGTATATAGACACGTATCCAAGACAATATACGCAAATCAAACTATATGCACATATATTCTATGAAGCTATAAATATTTCTTAATCTAATGAGAGATACAGTGTGCTACGTACTTTATCATAAATGAGAAAATTACCAAAAAAATCATAAATCTATTATAGTCATGTCAATTCAATCTTAAATAAGTTTTTTTTGCCAAATGAATCATAAACCCTTTGTATTTGTACATATTCAGTTAATCAAATCAATTTTGACCAAACGGTATTGACTCAATTGACGATCATTCTACGTGATGTCATCGTATTTTCCATTCAATTAACTGCACATTCCAAGCATCAAAACAACTCCCCGGCATCAAAATTCGATCCCCATAAACGTCGTCTCCCTTTGAAAATGAGGATCGCCATCAGCTTCAGCTCGGTGAGCTTCTCGGTGTGTACAAAGATTCCATTCGTGGGTTTGTCATGGAGGTCTGAGGAAAAAACTCGTACAAGACGACTCTCGTCCCAAGCCCGGGACAACGGTCCAGGACATCACCTGGACGCAGGTCTCCGCCGATCCCAACTTGCCGGCGAAGCCCCTTAGGCTGCACTTCCATGACCGCTCCGTCGGGGTGAGTACATACGAAATGCAAACAAGATTTCATGCCAAAGATGTTAAGGAACTAGTGCTCGAAGGACTCGTAGTCATTCAATCACCAAAAATCGATATGAAGGAGTCGTTCCTCGCTGGGCAAAAAGCAGTGAGAACCGTTCAGTTTAGTGGAAATGGGGCCTCTGCAAGCTTAGGGACTCAAGGCACTATCAACAGCCTAGGGCTTGTATATGGGCCTAGCCATGTAATGGGATCAATGTCGTTTCAAGTAGGCTAGAGCAAGGATGGCAGCGAGATGGGCTTGGGACGGGCTGATCTTGCGTCGAGCCCCGTTATTTTCAAATATTTTCCAAACTAGTCCTAGGTCTTGTCATGACTGAGGTTCCTCTCCAAATCACTATGGTTATTTGTTTCTTTAGTATAATTTCCTTCATTAAAAAATTATCATTGATCTAATTATGTTAATGTATATGTATATGCCATTATTCTCACCGTGTCAGAGGCACGAGTTTGCATACTAAACTAGTATACTTAAAGAGAATGCCATGTTATGCAAACGCCTGGGGAAACTATGGTCACCTCACACAATCACTTCAGTCGACGATGTAATCTTAGCTAGCAAGGTAAGAGAATGCCAACAAACTCTCATAGGGCAGCTATATCAAAACCCTAAGATTAATTTCCAAGCATTTCAAACTACAATGAGAAGGGTGTGGAAACTTGAGAATGTAGACATTACCCCGTTAGCTCCTGGTATATTTGTTGTACGGTTCGCTTCAGAAAAGGATAAGGAAAGAATACTAACAACGGGGCCGTGGTCTTTCGCAAACCACTTATTGCTAATGAAACAGTGGCAACCAAATACTCCCCCAGCATGCTACAAATTTGACACATGCTGCTTTTGGGTCCATATTCATGGTTTACTTGCAGAATGGATATCGGATGAAGTGATAGCATGTATTGCAGAAGATATTGGGCATGTAATTGAGGTGCAAATTGAGGCAAAAGGCTATATGCCCTATAAAATAGGAAAGGCAAAAGTAGACATGAAATTGGACGTACCTCTAAAACCAGGAGCTCTCTTCAGCAATAAGGGCAAGAAAATTTGGCTGGATTTCCGGTATGAACGTCTCCCACACTATTGCTACTCCTGCGGAAGGTTAGGGCATTATGCTCAGAGCTGTGCAGAAATTCCATATCAGGAAGAACGATTTTTTGATAAAAAATATATGCTGTTTGGTTCATGGCTGAAGGTTGAAGCAAATGAGTTTAGCCCGTTTTGGGATGTCTACTACGGGAAGTCAATAGAAGAACTAATAGAGGACTTGGGCTCACCTGAAATGTCAACAAACCCAGGAGAGATAGTAATATATGAAACACAGCAGGACACTGTTCCAGACCAAGTCTTACCTAGAGACAAAGGTAAACGGAAGGAAGCTGTACAAGAGAGTATGATTTGGACTGAAATAGTGGGAGCATCAATAGATTCCGAACCTACCCGAGAAGAGGAACCCCATCCAACGAGTATAATTCCTAAGGAAAAAATTGCGGCTGAAAGGAAAGGGAAGGGACCCAAACATGTTGCCCAGAAACGACTAAAGAGATACTCTCCCTATGTCTCACAAGGGGCGAGTAGGCATGCTTTGGATGACACTACACTAATGGAAACCCCCGTGCTCACGGAGGAAGAAACACGAGGATGGGCTCTGGTGGCTAGCCCTAATAAGCCACCAGTTCACAAATGAAGCTAATAAGCTGGAATTGTCAAGGGCTGGGCACCTCCTGACATTCTAGGCCATTAGAGCCCTAGTGGCTCAAGAGAGGCCCGCGGTATTATTTCTCATGGAAACAAAGAATAAGGAAGAGATGAGTAAGAGACTACAGAGAAGATTAAAATTTCAGCATAGCTTCATAGTAAACCCAAGAGGAATCGCTGGGGGTTTAGCTATTTTCTGGATTTAGAAGGTAGCAATCTCTATAACATCAAGTTCTATGCATTGCATACATTTTACTTGCACAGATAAAGAGCTGAACCATACGATGAGGGTGTCCTGCGTTCATGCATCTACCGATTTCCAGGAAAGACTTAAATTATGGGCGGATATTATAGTAGCTCAAAATACTTGTAATGGTCCCTGCGTATGCCTTGGAAATTTCAATGAGGTGCTGTATGTGTGGGAAAAAGTGGGGAAGAGAGGGGCTGAAAACTACAGAATGAAAGCCTTTCATGACTTTCTAGACTCTAGTGGACTAATGTCCATTGACAACAAGGGGTGTGTTTTTACCTGGGCAAACAATAGAGAGGGGGACGAGCATGTGAAGGAAAAACTCGATAGAGTTCTCAGTAACATAGAGTGGAGAGTGGAATTCCCCGAGGCGGAGGTATTCGCTTTACCTGCGGTGGGTTCAGACCATAGCCCCCTCCTATTGGACTTACACCCCTAGGCGGTAAAAGGAAGGAGAGAGTTTAAGTTTGAAGTGTACTGGATAGAAAATGAGGAATATGACCAAGTGATGAAAGAATCCTGGCTGAAACAAACAGAAGAAGAGGGAGGCCTCAGTCATAAAATCAAAAGGGTTACAAAAATGCTTCATACATGGAGTAAAAGAAAATTCTCCAATGCCTGCAATACCATTCAAGCACTAAAGGCAGAGTTGCAGCAAATAGCGAATGACACAACAGTGAATCATGACAACAGGAGGGTTCAAGCACTAAAATGAGAAATTGAAAGATTATGGTGCCAAGAGGAGATTTACTGGGGGATGCGGTCTCGTATTCAATGGTTAAAATGGGGAGATAGAAATACAAAATTTTTCCATGCTACTACGGTACAAAGAAGACAGCGAAATCGTATCACTATGCTCAAAAATCCAAATGGTGAATGGACACGTGACCAAAGCCAGATTCAACAAATGGTTGCCAGATTCTTTCAAGAGCTGTTTACTTTAGTTGGGAGTCGAAATATCTAGCTAGTACTAGATCAACTGCCATGCCTAGTAACAGAGGAAATGAATTAAGCGCCGATAAGGGATGTCTCCCTAGAGGAAATTCAACGGGCTACTTTCCAACTAGGTGCCTTAAAGGCCCCTGGACCAGACGGGCTGAATGGGCTCTTTTTCCAGCATCACTGGGACGAAATTAAACATGACATTTATGCCGAAATTGGTCAGTTTTGGAGATCTAGTATACTAAACCCAGAACTGAATAAAACTACCATTACCTTAGTACCAAAGACACAGAGCCCAGAACAGGTTGACCAGTTTCGCCCCATCAGTTTATGCAATTTCACTTACAAAGTCATCTCGAAGATGCTGGCAAATAGACTAAAGCCTTTCCTTCCACAACTGATAACCATGGAACAAAGTGCATTTGTAGAAGGGAGAATGATTTAGGATAATATTCTACTAGTACAAAAGGTACTCCACCAGCTTCGAATAAGAAAGCGAAAAAGGAAATTCCAAGCAGTTCTAAAGATGGATATGAAAAAGGCCTATGACCGAGTAGAGTGGGACTTCTTGGAGGCTAGCATGATAAAAATGGGATTTAGTGGTACATCGGTGGCGATGGTTATGCAGTGTATCTCAACTGTTTCTTACAGTGTTAAAATTAATGGGCAGCCCCTACCGTATTTCAAGCCATCTAGAGGAATTCGTCAAGGAGACCCACTATCACCCTACCTTTTTATCCTAGTAGCAAATACTCTTTTCCACCTCCTGCACAAAGCAGTGGAAGAAGGAAGCATTAAAGGAATCAATCTAAATAGGGCCCACCCCACACTGTCCCACCTGATGTTTGCGGACGATCTTATCCTATTCATGGATGGAAAGCTATCAGAATGCCAGAATTTTGCTGCTGTTCTACACCAATATTGCTATGCTTCGGGGCAAACCATTAACCTCAATAAATTAGGTATGTTTTTCAGTAAAAACTGTCCTTTCACCCTAAAGCAAAGCCTGACTAACGAGATGAGAGTAGTAGAACTTGAAAAAATTGGAAAATACCTGGGCGTTCCATCGGACTGGGGGAGATAAAAAAAAGGAGATGTTCGCCTGGATCATTACTAGAGTGAACAAAAAACTAGAGGGCTGGAAAGAAAATCTGATGTCCAAAGCAGGAAAGGAAGTATTGATCAAAGCGGTAGTACAAGCGATCCCACAGTATGTCATGTCAGTGTTTAAAATTCCATTATCAATATGCCGGGCAATCGAGAGGAAAATTGCTGATTTCTGGTGGAAAACAAACGACCGGCATAAAGGAATACGTTGGAGACGATGGGAACTGCTAAAAGAAAGGAAAACTAAGGGGGGACTTGGCTTCCGAGATATCATCACGTTCAATGAAGCTATGTTGGGTAAGCAAGTGTGGAGGTTAATCAACCAGTCAGAAACTCTATGGAGCAAGGTATACCAAGGCCTTTACTACCCACAAGACAACCTACTACAGGCTAGTAAAGGTAGCAATCCCTCTTGGGGATGGCTTAGCATATTAAAAGGGAGGAATGCTATCTTACCTTCATTACGGTGGACCATTGGGAATGGTGAAAAGGTGCACATTCGTGAAGATATGTGGCTGCCTAGAGGAATTCTAAATGGACCAGCCAATAGAGAGGACCCAAAGAAGGTATCGGAATTAATCGACCAAGAGAATAAGACATGGCAGGAAGACAAAATACGAAGCTTGTTTGACCAGGAGATAGCTGAAGAAATGCTCTCAATTCCACTAAGCAAAAACAGGACAGCAGATCACATTGTCTGGACACCGCATAAAACTGGAATATACACTGTGAAAAGTGCATATTAGTGTCTACAAGCTAAACATAGCAGTCCAAATCAGCAAGAAGCGTCCTCCTCCTTTCAGACACCCCAATCATTATGGAGTCGCATTTGGCGAGCTCAAACACTACCCAAGCTAAAACATTTTCTATGGCAATTATGTCACAACGCACAACCGACAAGGGAGAATCTCTGGAAAAGGAATATACTACCTCATAACCTATGCGAAATATGCCAAAGCCAACCCGAAACCAGCGAGCACCTGTTCCTCCTCTACCCTTGGTCCACACAAGCCTGGAAACATCCTGAAATAAAGATAGATATAACGCCATGGCATATAACCTGAATCGAAGAGTGGATAGACAAGTTTCAGCACACTACCGTCCCCTTTGAGCTCCTAGCTTAGATATTGTGGCAGATCTGGAGAGGAAGAAATGCCCTCATCTTTTGTGGATAGCGTCTTCAACCGGAGTACCTGATCGAGTCAACCATTGCTCAATACCGCAATATTAGCACCTGGGTTACTCGAAAAACCAGAAACCCAGCCTCCACACCCGACTTACCGGCCAAATGGATACCTCCAGCCCACGGTTGTCTCACGTGGAACGTTGACGGGTCCTTTTGCAGAGAGACAAGAGCAGCTGCTGTAGCTGGGATCTGCCGAGACCATCAAGGAAGGATGATTGCCGGTTTCGCACGCTCCATTATGGTGGAATTGCCAGCTCAAGCGGAAGCGGAAGCTGTCCTTGAAGCCCTACGATGGCTCTTGCGGAATGGAACTGCAGAACAGGAAACCCTCAACTGGGAACTGCAAAGTAACAACTCTGACCTCGTGAAGCAGATAAGTAAAGTCGCAGATCAGCAAACAACTTTGCCCACGTTGAAGCCACTGGAAACTGCAGATCAGTTTGACTGGGAATTATGGACCCAGCTCCAAGAAGCCCAAGGACTATTGGCGAAATTGCAGCCCATTAAAATCATCCATTGCACCAGGGAGACAAATAGAGCCGCCGACTGGGCTGCGAAGGCCCAACGACATCAAGCATTACCGCAAAACTGGGTCCTACGCCCCCCATCGAACCTCGTTGAAATTTTATGCTATGATGTACCTCGTCTTCCTTCGTCGTAATGAAATTATCACTATTTCCAACCAAAAAAAAAAATGTAAGATTATGCGATATTTACACCATAACAATTTGTTTTGAATTATGACTTGCATCATTATAAAGTTATTGGATTTAAGCTCAAGAACAAACTTTTCATTGAAGATAAAACAGTTCGGATGTTTGTAAATGGGTTAGTCTATGAGCTTTACGATACACATAGTTTTGGTTGTAGGATCGAAATATAAAAAATTTACAATCATTCAAATTGAGATTTGTTAAACGATTGAAATTTGTTATATTTCAATCCAACGGTAAAAGGAATGTTGTACCTCCTGAGATCCCATTAACTACTTGGATCCATAGATTGTCCTCATGGACATAAATAACACAACATGGTAGTTTTTTTTCAACAAGTGGAGTGACTTAGTAAGGATAAACGATCAAGTCTTTGATGAGGACATGTTCCAAATTAGTCGTGGGTTGCGAAAAGCGTGAAAGAACTGGACAATGCATCCCAACTTTTTACCACAACACGATCGCATGACGTCTCAAGGTTGCGAAGCCTCGGTCTCGATTAATTCGACTGTAAGCAGCACGGCCGAGAAAGATGCGGAACCAAGGGAGGATGCGACACCATTAATCAAACCAAGATGGAGCCGGAGAGGATTTGTCCCCGGACTGTGTCATTGCATCGCGGGATCAAATTAGAGGGGAAATGTGCGAACTTTTTTTAAAGTAAGGGATTGGTGTGCAATAATGTCAAAGTTAACGGGTGGGCCGGAGACAATTATCCCAGTAAAGTAATGCGTTCGGGAAAGGGAGTGCAAATTCGGTTCTTTCCTTCTTCCCCTTCCTCAAGAAATCCCCTCATCAAGAACACTCTCCCACCCTCCTCGATTCATCCTCCTTCCCTTCCTCTTCAACCCTTCAAAGTTCCTCGTAAGATTCTCCAGTCTCGCCATCGTCGTCGTCGTCGTCTCATCTTCCCCAAGAGCTCTGCACTTGCAATCACGAGGACCCCCTCGAGAGCGATGTTGCTCCGAATCCGGTCCAGGGACGGCCTCGAGCGCCTCAAGGTGGACGACCCGCAGGCCACCGTCGCCCAGCTCAAGGCCCTGATCCAGTCCCAGCTCCAAATCCCCGTCCCGAGCCAGACCCTCTCCGTCAACCAGAACCTCCTCCTGGCCAAGACCCCCGACGATCTCGCCCAGTTCTCCGACATGTCCACCCCCCACGCCCCGCTCTCCTCCCTCGGCATCGGCCACGGCTCCATCGTCTTCGTCCACTACGACGGCGAGCGCAGCGTCTCCCGCCCCGCCGCCTTCTGCCCCGCCGGCTCCTTCGGCCGCAAGATGACCATGGACGACCTCATCGCCAAGCAGATGCGGGTCTCCCGCCAGGAGACCCCGCACTGCGAGCTCGTGTCCTTCGACCGCGACGGCGCCAACGCGTTCCAGCACTACGTCAACGACAACCTCGCCTTCGCGGTGAAGCGGGGCGGGTTCATGTACGGGACGGTGTCGGAGGAGGGGAAGGTCGAGGTGGACTTCATCTACGAGCCGCCGCAGCAGGGGACGGAGGAGAACTTGCTGTTCCTCAGGGACCCCGATGAGGAGAGGCTGGTGGAGGCGATCGCCGTTGGGCTGGGGATGAGGAGTGTCGGCTTCATCTTCACTCAGACCGTGAGTCAGGACAAGAAGGATTACACGTTGTCGAATCGGGAGGTCTTGCAGGCCGTGGAGTATCATGCGGAGAGTGGGCTGAAGGAGTGGGTCACCGCCGTGGTGAAGCTGGAGGTGAGTGAGGATGGTGGGGCTGATGTGCATTTCGAGGCTTTTCAGATGAGTGACATGTGCATCAGGCTGTGGAAGGAAGGGTGGTTCGAAACCGAGATCGGTGAGGACGCGGATCCGAAGCTCTCGATGATGAAGAAGGACGTGATGGTGGGAGTCAAGGATACTAGGGAGGTGGATAACGATTTCTTCCTGGTGGTTGTCAAGATTTCGGATCATCAGGTATGTTTTGCATGCCATGTGTTTCCTTTTACTTTGATGGAACTTACCATAAAGGCTGCGTTACCATCGCTGTTGTTGCTTTTAGCGGTTTATAGAGGTGCAAGCATTGCTATTTTGTTTGGTACGGATAGTCACAAAGAAATTAGAGTCTGTGGATCAGTAGTTGGATATACTATAGTCCATGGTGCTAATCATGTTTTGATAGGAAGGGACTGTTGCCAAGGTCGTGTGATTCTCCCACCAGGCATGTACATTTGTGCAAGTTTCTTTGGTTATTTGATTACAATAAAGTTAACTTGGAATGTTTCTAATATCATCATTAGTTGCTGAAGGAGGAAAGATGTAGTTCCTTTGTGTAGAAAAAGCACAAGCTGAATTGGAAAAGGAAGAGATTATATGCTTTTGCCTTCCTTGATTGGTTATATTTTCTAAGAAGTCCGTGTCTTCATCACATCATATTCCTGGGATGAGGGGGAGTGATGACAAGGCTGCAGCTGGTCTGGCACTAGAATGAATGGATAAGATCTGTACTAGAGAGCATTGAGACGATTGAGAAACAGCAAACGAGAGAGGATTTTTCAATATCACCTAGTTGTCCGAATACTGTTTTTTTCTTGATCTGACCACTTCCTATGGAAAAATAGATTGAATGAATAAATGCCAGACAGTTAATTTGGGCAGTGAGGAGATGCTCACCTCAAAATGGGTTCGGGTTGAGAATATATGAGGCTTGAGTTATGAAGGAGTCTCTTGGTAATAGACTTTGCTTCTCATCATCTGTTTGGAATACATTGAGGGTTGTTAATTGTCTCAGTGTCCTCTGGCGTTTGAGATGATTGAAATTAGTAATTTTTAGTCGAACGTAGGGTAGGTGATAGAAGTACATATGCAAAACTTCACCAAATGGAGTAAATGTGGCTGAATAAGTTGCATGTAAATGTGTCATATCTGAAGTGAGTCACGTTGTGCCATGCTTCCAGCTACTGACCTTGGGTTGCTAGGTTTCTAATGGAGGGAAATGCTGGATGCAGTTCCCAAGAATCATGTTTGGTGCAGTTACTGTATCATACCTTGAAATTGTTTTGGTCATAATTGTCAAACTTGGATACCTTTACTTTTGTAGGAAAAAACTTGCAGTTGCCTTGCTTGGCATGTTTATAATTTAGAAGATTGAATCTTTTGTGAGGGTGTGCCTTGGGTCGATATGAGATGAGAATGGCATAATTTTGCCTAGACATGTTGTCTTGATTTTTAGTATCTAAGATCGTCAAACATAAATAGATCGTGATGATGTTTGTGAACTGAATAGTCCATTCTTAATGCATATAAGTTTGATCTGGATGGACATACAGTGTCATGCAGTTGTACTGGTAAGGGTTTTCTGGGTTTGCTTCTTAGGTATCTTGGTTAAACTGGTCCTGCAACAGGCCAGATTAAAATGATTAAGTAGGGACTGTTAAGTTCACAAAGTAAGTCAAGGAGTATGCGTTCCTTTGACTCTTTAAAGGTTGTAATTTGGGATGCTGTACTATCAATTCTTAAGCCACTTGACAGTTAGTGATGGTACTACCAAGTGTGGTAGGCTAGTGGTCAAGGTTTCTAATCCTTTCCAAGAGGTCATATGTTTGAATTCTCTTGCAATACTGGTTGCCTGGGCCAACCCCTTTGGATAGAGTAATAAGCAGCACTTTGTTGGCGTGAGAAATTTCTTTGGTGCCATCTTGTGTGAGTTGAAACATTTGAAATGCAGTGCATTTTGTTCTATCTTGGTTAATGTCACTTGATCTTTATTAATAACTTGTTTAAGGATTCTAAGACAATGGTTGGTGGTATTTGGATCAATTTGATGTTCTTCTTCAGCGGTAAAGTTATATTTATACTTTAATGGCATTGTAAGTTACTCCCACTTTGAGAGTTCCCATTTTTGCGCAAATTCAAGAAAGTGCTGCTGGCACAGTTAAACTTGCATATATAGAATCTTGAGTGGGCATCCCGGATTTCTACTCTTGCTCAAGTTCTTAGCTTTTACCTCTCTTTCATCTGAAGAGTCTCTTAGATGTTAGGAAGCCCTTACATGAATGGACCATGTCATAGTTGAATTTGGCAGATTATTCTTCCATGTGGGTAAATTACAGTGGAAGTGACTCAACTTGTAAATTTCAAACAAGCACACTACATTAAAAATTTTACTTGGGGTTGCTGATTGTGGAGTCGCTGTGGTGGCCGGCCGAACAACATATTTCTGTTGTTTTTTCCCCCTGCAATAGCATAAGTGAATCAATTTGCTACAATCCTTACCCTGAAATTTGTTTTACTATGCAGGGTCCACTTTCAACAACATTTCCTATTGAGAACCGGAATGTTCCTGTGACAACCAGGGCGCTGAAGAATCATCTGGACCGCACGAAGTCTCTTCCATTTGTGAAGCGGATATCAGATTTCCATTTGCTACTTCTACTTGCCAGATTCTTGGACATCAGTGCCGATGTCCCTGCTTTGGCGGAGTGCGTGAGCAAGCAGGAAACCGTTCCTGATGGCTATAAGCTACTCATCGAGTCCGTGGCCAGCAGTTCGTGATGCCTGTGATCGTGTGCATTTTCAACAGAGCAATTGCTGCATCAGCACTTAATTTGAAAGTTACTCGTTCATCTTCTGATGCAATGGCATGGCTGAATCTGTAAAATGTCACCGATCTTAAAAGTTATTTCTAGGTTGAAGAATGGGTAAAAATGCACTCGCTGTTTATATGCATCCTCGGTACAAGTCTTGCATCAAACTATACGGTTGGATTTGTGCGTCGACTTAAAGGGGGAATGGAAGGGGGGTTTAGTGATATGATTTGTTTATTCGGATCACAAGTATTGCGAACGTGAAAATGTTGCTGCAGCAATCTTTTCCCAGCGGATCAAACTGAGGTTGCTTGAACCCGGCATACTGGGCACTCGTTTCCCCGAACTCGATAACAGGGTATTGAGGGAAACTCAAGACGGGGATGACGAATGATCAGGTCTTCGTATTCGGCATGACGAAATTTATGCGACCTTGTGCATGCGCTGAAGCTATTTTTGATGGGAATCGCCGTTTCGTGACAGACTGAGTGAAGTCACTTAGACAAGATTTGATCGCCTATGCTGGTCTCTGCTTGCTTCGTTCAGTCAGTCAATGGCTACATGCTCTATTACTGAACTTGAAAACGCAGTCTCATCAACCTTGTGCAACATCGACTAGTTACTACCAGTCCAGTCCAAATGGATCAGTCGTTAAGTCTGCAACATCGACTAGTTACTACCAGTCCAGTCCTACTTAAGAAAGTCTTCATGCTCTCCGTGTCTGTCGAGAGCATGTGAAAATGTCGTGACTCCAAGCGAGAGACGTTCATAAATCGCCAAAGGGCAAAGAATTCTGAACAAGTAGTTTTAATTGCGAGAATTGATGAAGTCAATGGTTAATTACTCTTGGAAATTGCCTGTTTCAAGACCGTCATCTCATACATTAATCATGTTTTAATTGCCCAAGATGTGCTCTCCAATTTTGATTTCCCTGAAGTGCACATTTTTCATAAATTTCATAATGGAAAATCTTTAAGTTTACAGATGTTGTCCTTTAGATACAATTTATCTACCCACTTATGTCTATTTCAGGATAAAAGATGTAATTCGTGTTCTTTCGAAAAATTATAAATTTTAGTATTAATGAGAATTTAATTAGTAGATTTACCCCAAATGTCTAGTCAACTGCTGCGGGACATGGAGGGCGGGGGTGGGATATACAGTTGGGGAGATTAGTTTAATCAATTCACGATAAGACTGATTATCTTCATCTTGTTAAAAGGTAATTAGGGAAAAATGAAATTAGAGGCCCGGTGATGTAAAAACATCATTTGGCGGGATAGTCTCAGCAGAGCGCATCTCTCTCTCTCTCTCTCTCTCCCTCTCCCTCTCCGTGTGTCTGGTCTAGGGCACTGTGATTTCAACTTCTGCAGTCGAGCTTCCTCCTCCTCCGTTTCAAATCTCATCGAGCTTCCGCAACCAAATCCGTCGCTGCATCATGGAGGAACCTGAAACCTCCACTCGCCGCTCCGTCAGTCTCTCTCTCTTTCTCTGTGTGCGTGTGTGTGGGGTTGGTGTGCTGGTTCTAAGGCACTAATGCTGGTGCGTCTGAGTTCGCAGAAGAGGACGAGGGCTCAGACGCAGGCCGCCAGTGGCAATAGAGCCGGCGCGGAGAATCGCGAGAAAGCTGTCGACGAGGCTGGCCGCAGTCCGAGAGGGAGGAATCTCCTGATGACTTTCAAGAGCTCCGTCCTCAACCCAAGCGGAACCGGACCGCGGAAGCCGCCGACCCGAAAGCTAACCAGAGCTTAATTGGTGATTTTTACTATAACTCTCTTTGCGCTTTCTGATATTTGACGTTTTTCTGGCGCGCCTAGCTGTCCTTGTCCATGTGATTAGTGCTTAATAGAGTGGTTTGAGCACGGTTTGTTTTGATTTGTCTGTCGCGTATCTGCTGCAGTACGGAGTTCCAATACAGAGATCTATTACGTTGGTTTTTTTTGGGGGGGGGGGGGGGGGGGTGGGGCAATTAGCTTGTTGTGTTGAATGTGAATATATATGGTTGTAGTCGGTTCGCATGGTTTGTTACACAACAAGGTGCTCTCTTGCTTATTTTGCTTCGGTTGGTGAACGGTTTTAAGAATGAATTCCTCTGGTGGAATGGTTTATGCGCTTGACCAGTTGATGTCATGTGACTGTAATATCTTTGCAGAGGTCATCAAAGGCAATGGCAGACATATACCTCAAGTGGTTAAGCTTTGGGTTGAGAGATATGAAAGAATCCTAAACCTGCAATGGTTGAAATTCTAACCATGTTATTTGAGGTAATTTAGTCCATATTTCTGTGTGAATCTATCCCTTTGAAATGTCCAAAGAAACAAAGAAAGATGAATAATTTGAATGACCTGAGCCAGTTGAAGGACATATCTTTCTTCTGACGTTCCCTAATCATTTTAGACCAATAAGTTTTCTTGCTAGATCTTTCTCCTGTAGAAAAGGTAGACAACTAGGTTTTCCCTAATATTCTTGTATCAGCTGTGATTCTCATCAAATTGGCAATTCTTTAGGCTTGTGGTGCTAGGTACTATCTTAAGGAAGAGTTTCTTGATGAGACTGATGTTGATGATGTGGTGGTTGCTCTCGTCTCTCTGGCTAAGCAGGTATGACGCAGATGCTTCTGTAATGCATCTTAACATCCTGTGTTTATTTGCTTCACCCAAAAGTTTCTTGTTGCTTAAGCACTTTCCCTGTCACAATCAATTTTGGAGAGCACTCTTAGTTATCTCTATGCTTTTATATTTAGGGGGAAGTTGAAGATTACCAGAACTCAAAAAGAAAGGAGTTTAAGAACTTCCAAGATAATTTGCTCACCTTTTGGAACAATCTGGTTATCGAGTGTCAAAATGGCCCTCTGTTTGATCAAGTCTTGTTTGACAAGTGTGTGGACTATATCATTGCCCTGTCATGGTAAGTGTCTATCCTTGTGGAAGTTTACATGGCAAAAAGTTCTAAGCATTCATATTAGTTGGTCTTTATGCTGAGCAGTACTCCTCCACGAGTTTACCGTCAAGTTGCCTCCTTGATGGGCCTCCAACTTGTGACATCCTTTATTACTGTTGCCAAAGCGCTTGGTGCACAAAGAGAAACTACTCAGAGGCAGTCGAATGCTGAAAAGAAGAAACGAACTGATGGTCCTCGTTTGGAGTCACTTAATAAAAGATTATCCGCGACTCATGAAAAGATAACAACGATAGAGGAGATGATGCGCAAAATTTTCACTGGGTGCGTTACTCCAACTAAATAGAATTTCTCCTTGCGAAACTATCCTGAGTATCCTAATGTATTTGTGTGTTGATCTTGAAGCTTATTTGTGCACCGCTATCGAGACATCGATCCTAATATTCGGATGTCATGCATAGAATCGCTTGGTGTATGGATTCTGTCGTATCCATCGCTGTTCTTACAGGATTTATATTTGAAGTATCTTGGGTGGACTCTGAATGATAAGGTAAATGGAAATTTTACCTTTTTAATGAATCAAAGTTTGTCTCTGCTTTCTTTTTTGCTGTTTTCTAGACTGAACACTGTATTGTTATCTTATTGCACCTGAAGAATGCCGGTGTCAGGAAAGCCTCTGTAATTGCTTTGCAAAATCTTTACGAGGTGGATGATAACGTGCCAACTCTGGGCTTATTTACTGAAAGATTTTCTAATCGGATGATTGAGCTTGCTGATGACATTGACATATCTGTGGCTGTATGTGGCATAGGACTTGTGAAACAGTTGTTAAGGTAATTCAGTCAAAGCCTTTTATCTAGAAAATCATTTGTATCCAGGTGTTTTGTTGTGTATGTGTGGTTGATTGTTTTAGTCAGTGTCTACTTACATCTACTTATTCCTTGCAGGCATCAGTTGTTGCCTGACGATGACTTGGGTCCTTTGTATGATCTGCTCATTGATGAACCGGCAGAAATAAGACATGCAATAGGGGCATTAGTTTATGATCACCTTATTGCTCAAAAATTTAATTCCCAATCAGGATCCAAAGGTCGTGTATCTTACTGGGCTGCATCTTAGCTTGTTCACATAAAGGTTCCACAATGAGATGCTTGATTAATATTCCATTTGTCCAGGCAGTGATGACACATCTGAGGTCCATCTTGGCAGAATGTTGCAAATACTGAGGGAGTTCTCAACCGATCCAATTCTCATCATCTATGTCATCGATGATGTATGGGAGTACATGATAGCCATGAAGGTGCAAATTCTTCAACTTCTGCTTTTGCATATACAAGTTAAAAATTTATATTTACATGCTACGTTTTGATGAAGGACAGAGATAGCAACTTCCATCTAGCTGTGGTAGTGTGTAAAATTGTAAGCCTCTTTGGTGCTACAAGTGGCTGTTTTGACTATACATTTGACCTCAGTTCTTATTTTATGTAGCTTATCTAGTAAAGACTGCCTTGACTTTCTGACTAGATATAGTAGTAGCAGACAGAACAGCAGCATTTGGGACAAAGCGCCAATATCATGTTGCCTTTTCCTTCTGGATATCTTATATCATGGGTTTCATCTGCTTCATCTAGATTGAAGTGACTGTTACTTCTTTTTTTTGTCTTTTTTCTTTTTCTGTAGCAGCCAAGGTATAATGTGAGGACTTAATTCATTTTAATGAATTAGTTCTTTAAGAGAAAATGGGCTGCTTCTCAGAAGTCATGCTTTCCAGTGTAACTTAGGAGGCAGTATTAGCCATAGCTTTTAGATCATCCTGTCATTGATTAACTCCAGCCTTCATTATCCATCTGTTCGCTGCCACCCACTGCTAGTAACTTGTGAGTCAATATTCTCAAATGCCAGTTGAAGTTACTTGTCCTTTTTATTAAGGCAAATCTGCCAGCACATGTGATGAGTATCTCTATGAAGTGATCCTTCATTGCCAGCACTAACCTGGTCATCATTCACATTTTTTGCTTCCAGTTTCGTCAATTATGGTGTCAAAAATTACTGAAGGAAACTTGTTAGAGCAAAAAGAAAATATAGTTTTTCTGCTTTTCTAGTGAGATCTTTTCGCAGTTGTAGAAAGAATTAATTGCATATGTTTTTTATGTACATATTTATGTCTAGTAGTCAATTGTACCTCCTTTTTCAAGATTACAGGAAACTTGCTGTGGTAACTAAATCATTGATGCAGATTGTGTTAGGAAATTTATGTGCATGGCGCATTAATTAAGGGCTTTCTACCGATACACATTCTTTAGCTGAGGAATTGGCTTTGTCTATCAAAAAAAAGTGAGCAAAATTTTCACAAATCTATTATTATAAGTAGCTATGGAGGATTGATTCCTAGTTCCCTTCAGAGGATGTATGATTGGCTTCTTTTAATCCTTCTTTTTGGTCCTTATTTCGTTGAATTAGCTTTTCTAGTAATTCAATTCATCGGCTAAGTTCTAATTTGGAACTTAAGCATTGACTTCTATCACTTCAATTTTTATTTTTATTTTTAAAAGAAGAGTTATGGTATTAAAACTAAAATGTACTTCTTACAGCAATTAATTTAGTGTGAATTGTTTCTTTATAAAATAGCCTGTTACCTTCGCAGGACTGGAAATGTATCATCTCCATGCTGCTAGATGGGAATGCAGTGATTGAGCTAACTGATGAGGATGGGACCAACCTAGTGCGGCTTCTTTCTGCGTCAATTAAGAAAGCTGTGGGGGAGAGGATTGTTCCAGCTACTGACAATCGGAAGCAATATCACAATAAAGCACAAAAGGTGCATCCTCTCTGTACTAATTTTGTTATTTTGATGCTGCTCTAACTTCGTTGGATGATTTTTTATGTGTCATTCAAGTGATCTCCTCTACTTTATAGGTCTGATAGGATCTGAGGGGAAAGCTAAGTATTAAGATCAGCAATTGGTTTATGGCATATATTAGTTTTTGCCACTGAATTTTGATCAATTGATGAGATGTCATTTTCTTGTTTTTACATATTCTTGGGGGAACTTGCTTTTAAATCTGTCATTACATGTGATGTTGAGTTTTTATTTGAGCTTTGGTTGTCTTGTTCTTGCCTTCTAAGTCAAGAAGCTTCTCTTGTTCTTATGGTACTTGCTGCTATAAATGAATATTTCCTGTGCAATCGTAGGAATCTTTCGAAAACAACCGGAGGGACATAACCATTGCTATGATGAAGAGCTATCCCCAGCTCCTGCGGAAGTTTATGGCTGATAAGGCAAAAATACCATCACTTCTTGAAATTATAGTTCACATGAGACTGGAGCTCTATTCTTTAAAGAGACAGGAGCAGGTGTGTATGAAAATCTTATTCTGAGTATTTAATGCTAAAAAGCATGGCCATTTATCTCTTTGCAACTTTTCAGAGCTTCAAATCCATCCTTAAACTTGTTAAAGAGGCGTTTTTCAAGCATGGTGAGAAGGATGCATTGAGGTCTTGTGTCAAGGCAATGAACTACTGCTCTACTGAAAGTCAAGGGGAGCTGCAAGATTTTGCACGTAATCAGTCAAAAGAACTGGAAGATGAACTTATTGCAAAGGTCAAATCTGCAATAAAAGAAGTAGAGGTACATTTTTATTGGACTCTTTGTCTCTGTCTATCTCCTTCCTCTCTCTCTCTCTGTGGTTAAATAGGTTATGTATTTGAGCCTGCAGGATGGTGGTGACGAGTACTCTCTTTTGGTAAATTTGAAAAGGCTTTATGAGCTTCAGCTATCGAGGGCTGTAACTATTGGAAGCCTATATGGAGATTTTGTGAGGATCCTTGGGAGTTTCAGAGATAGTAATGCTGAGGTAATGTAATATGGAATGCTGTGTTTTTTTTTTCCCCTTGTGAATTTTGCAAATTGGGTGTGACTTCAAGTATTACAGAAGTGAAAAGGTTAGTATCACTTTGCTATGTTAGTTCATGTGCATTGGATCCTCGCAGCAACTTCCCCATCTTGCAAAAGTTGCGGTCATTATAGTGTATATAAGGATGTTCAATTGATGGGTGGATTTTCTTGTGTCCATCTCTAGATTTCTCCTTCTGTTATTCCCCAATCTGACTGCTCAATCATGTTGCCATTTAATTGTTCATTTCTTTCAGGTTGTCAGTCTTTTGCTTCTGAACATGTATTTGCACGTGGCATGGTCTCTACATTCAATCGTGAGTAGTGAAACTGTATCTAGAGATTCTGTGACCTCTCTGTTACATGTGCGTAATGTCTTGTTTGAGCAACTGGAATACTTCTTGAACATTCCATCGGCAGATGGGGTAGTGGGCAAACTAGGAAATCAGCTGGCTTGCCGAGTAAGTTCTCCCTCTTATGTGTTTTTTGATTTTATTGGCATCTGGATATTAAACAACATGCTTAACTCATTGTCAAAGTTTGTTTGGATCTCTCTGACAAATTTTTTATGCTTTAGGTATGCACCATTCTCGCAGAATCATGGTTTCTCTTCAGGAAGACCAATTTTTCTGCAACAAACTTGGAGAATTTAGGATATTCTCCAGATGCTTCTCTTTGTCAGAAATTTTGGAAACTTTGCGAACAGCAGCTTGACATTACAGGTAGTTGTTCTATCAAGGATTATGAAGTTATAAAGCCTGTAGCTCATTTTTCTCATTTTAATTACTAGTTAGCATGGTTTACATGTACGATATGTTACATGAAATTTGAGCATTCCTTCATTCTTGGGCTAAGTAATCGTTTGTCAAATCTTCTGATATATTTTGTTCTTCTGTTGCTGACTAGTAGAGATTATGTGCATTGTGATGTTGTCGTGTTGCTCTAGTACAGTGTCAATATCATATGAATAATTTTTTAGGGGCAACTGTCTGCATATAGCTGAGATCTGCCTTGTTTATTCTTATACTAATTTGTGTCAGTAGGAAAAGTACATTTTTATTGTTTGATAAACAGGCTATTAATTTAGATTGCACCTTATTGCATTTGAGTGCATGTGCAGCCTACATTCTGATTAACTTAATCCTTAGGTGGGGCCAATCTCTGGTCCATGTTACAACTCATCTGAAGACTTTACTAATTAAGTTAGATAGCAATTGGCACTGGCAACTACAAAATAATGTATTTCGCAAAGATGAGATTCCTGGTGGAAAATTTTTCAGTTGTGTCTATAAGACATGGAGATTATGTATTTAGTTGGTCATTTAATTGGGATATAGTGTAGAATATTCCATCTATTACATTGGTTGTGATTCCTTTTACCATAAAGAATACAGGCTGTAGTTCCTGTTTATAACGTGAGTCTCTGTTATGCAGTATCCCAAGTTGAAATGAATGCAGCCTAACTGCTTTCTATGACTTTACCTGTGTACATTCTGATACAGGAAGCGGTTTGTGAGTAACAGATTTACAAGCAGCTCTAATGTACAACCTTAGCCTCTAGTATGCAGCCTTTAGCATGGCAACAAATGCAAGATGACTACTTTTCTACGACTGCAGTCATATTGGATATGCTGCTTGTGGATGCCATATTCATGTCTTTCATGACCTTTTCCTTTGATGATTCTGTTTTGTATGTTTAGATGTCTACATAGAAGTTTCTCTCTGGTTTCCTTGTTCTTTATTATATTCTTCCCTGGACTCACTGGGCAGTTATCATCAACTGGCTATTTCTGAAGAGAATGAAATGAGCTGTTTGTCTAGATCAAATCTCATGCTGTAAATTTTTAATTCACGTTCATATTATCTTCTGATGTGCCACACAGATGACACAGAAGATGAAGATGTGGATAAGGAATATGTGGAGGAGACAAATAGAGATGCAGTCATGATTGCTGCAGCAAAGTTGGTAGCAAGTGATACAGTGTCCAAGGTGGGTGTCAATCTTGTGTTTATGAGAAACTTACTCTCTTTTATGCAGACTGGAAAGTAAAAGGGTTGTTTTTCTTATGATATGCAGTGTTGGCTTCACAGTCTTGGTTATCTTTTCTTATCTTCACGTACTTTTTCTTCAATTCTGGTTGTGATGTACATGTTATTACTGGTTCAAGCAGGATGATCTTGGTTCAGATATAATTTCTCATTATGTCATGCATGGGACGGGTGTAGCCGAAATTGTCAAGCATCTGATAACTGCTTTGAGGAAAAAAGACGACGATCTCTCCACTACATTCCTTGAGGCATTGAAAAAGGTCAGGTCCTACCCATTTGCATGAAGGCAATCTGGTACATGCATTACAGTAGGGCCGCGTCTTCATGATTAATCTTGACAAGCATCAATATACATGAATATAATGTTTTAGTGTGAAATGGTCAGGCTTTTCAACGGCATATGGTGGAACTTTCCAGAGGTAGTGATGAATCATTCACGGGGAAGTCTTCGCAAGAATGTAGGGATCTTGCTGTTCGGCTCTCTAGTATGTTTGTTGGTGCAGCAAGGAATAAGCACAGAACCGAAATATTAAAAATTGTCAAGGATGGTATTGATTATGCATTTCTGGATGCTCCCAAGCATCTGTCTTTCCTGGAGTATTCTGTGCTCCACTTTGTATCTAAACTTCCTGCACCCGACATCATGGATGTGTAAGACTTCCTTTTCAGACACATTTCTCATGAGAAGAATTTGATGCTTATGTCCAACCATTCAAAATGGGATAATACTTTGTCTTTTGGATGTAGTATTAAGGATGTACAGAATAGGACTGAGAGTGTGAACACAGAAGAAAATCCCAGTGGATGGCGACCATATCACATTTTCCTTGAGATCCTACATGAGAAGTATGCAAAGAATGAAGGCCCTCCAGGTATTTGCAGTTCCATATGTGAAATTTAATGTAATTTATAGTACCTCCAGGTGTTACACAGAACAGAGAATTTAGTGGTTTACGCGGTAGTTATTGTGGCCTCTATATAAGTGGCACAATTGTCGTGTTATATAGGGCCACAAACTTTCATGGTTCAAGTGGCTTTTCAATGCGTATAGACTACTTTTACAATCTTTTGCTACAGCTATGTTGGGAATTGCCGGAGGCATCTCAGTTCTCCCTCAACGACAAACTCGTGCCTCCTTGTTTAAGTATATCTGTCAACATTTTCTACCCTCCTTAAGCATATGCGATAGATCATGTACTTATGGTGCCTCAAACCTTGCTTAAGAAAAGTTTCATGTACAGGAGTTATGCTCTTTCCTTAGATTATTTGTTGATATGGCTTCAAAATGTCTGGTCGGTTGCTCCCCCACCCTTGACTACTGCATTTTGGATTGTACAATGGCAGCATAGTCTTGGTTTCATGGAAATGACATTTGAGGCCTAGGTTTGGAATGATCGCAATTCTCTTTCTCCAGTCTAATTCCACTTGCTTGGTAATTGCAGAAGAGAAGGAAGGGGTTACTGTGAGGCGCCGAGGTCGTCCACGTAAGCAGCGTAATGTACAGGGTAAGAGGCTGTTTGATGGGCACAGTTCAGGTGAGGAAGAGGATGTAATTAGTTCGTCTGATCAAGAAGATGGTCAAGATGAGAAGCAGGACGAAGATGAAGATGATGAGGCTCCTCTGATACATGCGATAAGGTCGTCCTCCAAGCTGAGGTCATTGAGGGTTTCAAGAAATGACAGCAGAAGCCAGAATAGGCTGGGAGATTCCAGTAGGGCTCCAGATGACTTGACAGCTTCTAGAGTATAAGGTATTGTCTCTGTGTGTGTTTTCTATCTGTTCGATAGACTACATTAGTTGTAAATGTATTGATGCGCAGTCAAGCCTTGAAATTGAGCACTAACATGAATGAGGAATACCAAGATATTCGCATATAAAAAGCTTCCTCGACCTATTATTCTCTACTCGGTGTGATGAGTGGATGATTGTTTCATCGGTTATATTTATCGAATGTGCACGTAACTGGTTATTCTTATGTGCAGGAGCCTCCTACTAAATTAACAGTTGCCACAAGTCTACATCTGGATGTACTCACTTTTGGAGTTGGATGCTGGCCTCTCCACCTTGTAGATCTCCTCATTTTGTTATTCAAATCCAGCTTTCTTGCGGTGAAGTAATAGGCATGAGTCCGCGAAATCTTTACTCTTGGGTTTCAATCTCTTTATTATCTCTTGGGGATACGCATGGTGATTATTGTTTGCGTAGGAAGCAGAAAGTGAATGGTGTAAGTAATTAGGGAAAAATCTTGTAAATCTCTCAGATAGTGGATAGGTACATGTGTTGTGATTGGGTTGATGTGCAAAGCTGGTGAGCTTAGCCAAAGTTTACAGAATGATGTTTCTACTGAAACCTCGGTTATCTTTAGCCAAATTACATCAATCTGCTTTTCTAGATATAGCTACTCGTTCCGAGTTCTCATGAAATCGAGGTAACTCTTAATTTTCTAATATTTTCCTGATAGTCGATGGAGGTTGGCTTGGAAATAGCATTTGACTCGATACGAGATAATTGCTTTTAACAATCTACACTAAATTCTGGGACATGCAAACGATGACCCAAGCATTGGGACATGGTAAACAATCAAACACGAGAACTCGTCTGAAGTGCAATCAACCTGAACGCATGGCGCTAGGATGTGTAGGCTGTGCAGCGACCGGTAGACTATATTTAGACAAGCAAATTGTATCCCACCATACAATGTTATAAAAAGAAAGAGACTTAAATAGGATTAAAAGGAAAGATTGATGTAAAAAGAGCGCCTTGCATTTTCTAATCGATTTTGCCATCCTCCGGATTCGCAAGAACTTAGCTGGTTCGTTCATGCAGAGAAGCATCTCAACTCGAGCATCCTTTTGATACCCATCCAATCACCACTGGTATCACAAGATTAGCAGTTCGTCATGTAATATGCTAGCTAGATGACATATGGAATCACTCGGGGACCTTAGTTTTCATCTGTAATGGGGTGAGTCATAGGAAAAGCAACCTCATAAATCAGCTTCAACAGGATCATAGAATCTCTTTTTACACATTATGTATGAATCAGAGGAACCGCCTTTTTAAGACTCTTAATTTTCATGTCTGAGGTACAAAATTGGCGGAATTTCATCGACATTATATTCTAAAGAGAAAGAATTTGTTGTACTTGAACCTCCAGTTACAGAGAAAACCCGGCAGATGGACCTTCAACTCCAACCATCTCCATATAAAAACATAAGTTTTCCATAAAATTAGTGAAACTAATACATTGCAGCAAAATTTCATCCCTCAAGGGGAAAAAGTAAAGAACCAAACGCGATTGGGTAAAGCAATCAAAACATTTACCTCATTACATGCAGTATAACTCTATTGCTATCTTCTGCCTGCAATCCTTAGTAAAGGAGACACCATACCCTGAATCTCTTGCAACCCCTCTTGTATCCGAATCTCCTCATTGACTGAGCGCTTGAGGTTCCTAATATGACCCTTCAAGGCATCGGATGCTCTTATATCTTCGAGCCTCAAGTCAATAACCTTCTTTGCCAGCCCCAGCAACAAGCTCGAATACCTAGGCATGGTCGAGTTCTTATGCAGGAACGTCAAAAGCAGACCCAATTCATCTGTATCCAAGTTCATGACACATTTTAGCAGTGCCCTCCGAGCCACCAATTCCTCCATCACAGCCACCACCTTTTCAGGATCATTTCCACCTAAAACTGAAATGAGAGCATTCTTATGCTGAAACTTCTTTAAGAGTTTATCATGCTCAGCCAACTTCACCTTCTTTGGCCTCATAACCAAATAATCTCCCTCAGATGGTTTCTCACTCTGACCTCTGTGGAAGTACCTATAGAACGAGGGCTTCAAGACCCGCCTCTGCGGCTCCTCCACATTGCCCAACCCTAAGATTCCATTGGCGCCACTATCTGCATTTTCCTTCACCTTCCTCTTTCCCACATACATTACACCATTCGAAGTCCCAATTGCTCTCACGTTGCAATCCGGTGAAAGCCCTATCGACAGCAGAGGTGCCGGGAACCTCATCGAATGCGTAACCTTCATTCTAGAATAATCGAACACCTTCATATACCCGTCGAGACCAACGCTCAAGATCCTCAGCTGCATGGCTTCTTCCCCACTCGGTGTCCCCATTTGACCTACACAAATGGAGGTCACGGTCTTGTTGTGACTCTCCATCGAATAAACCATCTTCCCTCCTCCGATTAAGTCCCAAATCTTCACACTATTCCCACCCGCAGTGGCGACCAAACTACCCGATGGCAAGAAGATGACATCCTGGACGGGGGAGCCATGATTCACCTCCGTCACCGCCCTATCGCCATCTCTCACCCTCACATCCCAGAGCTTCACCACGTGATCATAAGACCCAGTGACGAAACAATTGGCATCGGCGGGCGAACAGTCCCCGCACCTAACGTAGTCCTTATGCCCTCTAAGCTCCGAAACCACGCTCTCGCCAGCGACATCCCAGTACTTGACGAGGCCATCGTCGCCCCCAGACACTAAATGGAGCTTATCAAGAACTGGGTACCGGACGAACCTGACGGGGCGGGCGTGGGACTTGAGGCGGCGGAGCGGGGTCCTGGTGCGGACGTCGAAGACCTGGATGAGGCCGGAGAGGTCGGAGGCGGCGAGGAGGGAGCCGTCGGAGCGGAAGGAGAGAGAGGAGACGACGTCGGGGAAGGAGGAGATGGTGTGGGTAGGGGAGAGGGAGCGGGCCGGGGAGAAGAGGGAGAGGGAGGCGGAGTGGGCGGCGGCGAGGAGGTGGGGAGGGGAGGGGGAGAAGGCGAGGGAAGGGATGGAGAAGGCGAGGTTGTCGATGGGGTGGGTCTTGAAGGAGGACCAGTACTTGGACTCCGGGGTCTTGGAAGGGGTCCTCGGCTTCGGCTTCAGCTTCGGCTTCACCGGGAAGGTCTTGGACACCGCCACCTTGGCTTCCTCCATTGATATGCGAATCTTGCTCTCGAGCTCCAGAAGCTCTTCTCCTGAGGTTTTCTTGGTGCGCGCTTTGGAGGTTTTATGAGGTTTGCCAAAGTCTCTGGTTTCTAGGGTTTTAGGTTGCCTCCTCTTGCCACCTCTCTCTCTCTCTCTCTCTCTCCCTGTTCCGAAAATTAAAATTGGACATCCTCCCGAAAGGCAATTTTCAAGGTGAAACCAAAAAGAAAATTCCAGATAATCTTTTTAGTCTCTTATTTTCTTTTAGTTACACTCACAAAAACTTAAATATTTATAGAAAAAGGGGCTTTGGCCCAATGAAGAATATCATTTCGGAATTTTTAATTTATTTTATGCAAAACTTAAAATTTCGATACATATTTAATTTAATCCTCGAATTATATGGAAATATCAATATTAATTTTTCATTAATTCAAATTAAGAAAATTTGCTCATTTGGTTCCGATTCGTACATCAACAGTGGACAGAAAAAATATGTTATATGTGGATTAATTATATAAAATATTCAACCCAAATTAGAATATGATAAATTTTTTTAAATTTGTTCAATTTAAAAAAATGATTACACTTGTTATTTAATTTGTTTAATTGTGTAAATTGGGTAAAAGTTTAGGTATAATATTACATATTTAGCCAAATTTAGAGACCATTTAGTAATTATCTCATATTTATGATATAAGTAAGAGGAAAATTCATAATATATATTATAATTAGGGTTAATACCACAACTCCAAAAATTGTATACCTGTGATAAATTTATCTTAAATTAATTTTTTTGACTAACAAAAATTCAAAATTGATATATTTATAAAAAATTTATCTTTCGTTAGTTTTCTTACTATCAAATTGCTAAAATAGATAACATATGGCAGTTGATGAGTATATTAGTTTAGGATTTTACTTTTTGTTTGTCACAGGTGTATTAATTTATGATTTTTCATGGTATTAATCCAATTAAATGGAAAATGACGTATGATATATTTGTAACAGATATTTTTTGTGGTCAAAAAATTAATTTAAAGTAAATTGTCATATGTATATTAATTTGAGGTTTTTGTAATATTAATCCTTATGATATCACGTAGAGGAGGGGCTAGGCTCAAGCTCGAAGACTACTGCCCATCAAGCCTGGCCCTGGGTTCGAAAATTTTGGCCAAGCCAGGCTTGGTGGACATGTGAGCTACGAAACACTACCAAACTAATGATCATAATTATTAAATGTGCTATAATCACGTCAATCTGCAAACAAACTCATCTAGTTCATAAGCTTTTCGCTGTAGATTTCCAACTAAGAAACCTATAGAATTGCAGAATAAAATATTTTAATAAGGATTGAAATCTAACAATCCTAGAACGAGAAGCCATGCTTTAAGTTCATATTTCGGGTTCACAATATCATAGAAGTAATCTTAAATAGATTTAACATCATAAGCGTAATTTAGTAATTGACTTGTCAAGTTTAGAGGTTTCGAGTTTACTTGAAAGATAAATCTAATATAAGTCCAAAATCCTAATAGATTTAGAATAATGGGGGAAAAGTTACTACATATCATGTTTGGGTACAAGGTTTCCAATTATAAAATCCCAAACTCTTGATAAATAAATAGAACATGCATAATAATATTTTTCCCTCGAAAGTAAACATTTGCAACTTTTCACGTTGATTTACATCTTCCCACTTTCGCTACATTAGACGAATTGCTCAGAATGACAACCCCGAAATAGAGTCTGGAAAATCCGGTTGAAATGAAATTCACACTTGACCTTACTTTGCGGCTACTTCTAATACAGAGGTATCAAAAAAAACTGATCAACCAGGACTGATCAATTTACCTTGACCTTAACACTCCTCTCTGCAAACAAACGTCCGTGAATACCACTTAACATTACCCTTTCCCTTTTACTTGTTCAACCTTGTGGCATGGCAAATGGAGGCTATGACCACTGACCATTAGCTAGCTCCAAGACTGATTTGTGTTGAAACTCAAACCCTTACTCATGTTTAGGTTTAGATTTTCTCCAAGCAACCCAATGAGTGGACAGGTTTGACCAATAGCATTCACACAAATGATCAGTTTGAGTCGATTCAGTTCTATTTAACTCGACCTATCATTGCAATGCAAATCTGAATTGCTTTTTGGTAAGGTTGCTCCCCGGTAGTTGGAATGCAATTCTTGCTCATCAATCTCATCCATTTTTATCCTGAATTGTTGCTCTCGATGTACAAGCCAGTGAACGTACATGAAGTCGCATCAACCCAGAGTAGCGCATGATACCGAATCTTCCCAACTAGATAGCAAGCTTATATGATTTAGTATCAAATAGATTTCTTCAGACTGAAGATATGATCCATCAGCAGCAAGAAATTCATGAAACTTACCATCCACCTCTATCAAACTATGGCCAGGAGTCTTTTTCACACTCCTTTCCCTCATCATGCTTTTAACCATCCTCATATTGCTCCATTCTTTTCCCCTGGCAAAGATGTTAGCCATAAGACTGTATATACCACTATCTTCAGGATTCAATTCCAGTAGCTTATCTGCTACTGCCCTACCCAAATCAACATTTCCATATGTTCTACAAGAGCTAAGAAGTGCACCCCAAGTAGCTTCATTGGGAACCATCGGCATTGTAGTTATTAATTCATATGCTTCCTTAAGTAGGCCGTTACGACCATATAAATCGACCATGCAGGCATAATGCTCGATTTGGGGAGCTATACCAAATTCTCTCTCCATATCCTTAAAGTACTCTTGGCCCTTGCTTAATAAACCGGCATGACTACAAGCTGATAAGACACCCAAGAAAGTGACCTTATCTGGCCTAAATCCAGTGCTTCTCAGTTGATGGAAGAGCTCTAGGGCTTCCTCGGCATGCCCATGAGCAGCAAATCCAGTGATCATGGAATTCCAAGATACCAAGTCTTTTTCAGTCATTTTGTCAAATGCTGCCGCAGCTGCATCAATACACCCGCATTTTGCATACATGTCTATAAGAGCATTTCCCAGAATGACACTAAACCGGATCTTCTTAGAAAGGACGTACTCGTTGTGAATCCAGCAGCCCACTTCTAAGCGACCCAATTGACCACAAGCAGAGAGAACACATACCAAAGTGTTCTCTACCGGAACTAAGCCTGCCTCTCTCATATTATTAAACATTTCCAATGCTTCCTTTGGTTGACCATTTTGGGAATAGCCTGCAATCATTGCAGACCAGGAGACCACATTTTTCTCAGGCATTTTGTCGAACAACATCCTTGCATTCTCTAACTCACCAAATTTTGCATAACCGTTGACCATACTTGTCATTGAGAAGACATCCCTGGTCTCCATGTTGTCAAAGACCTCCCTAGCACTGATCAAGCAATCGCATTTTATATACATATCGATTAATGCATTTAGCAAATTCAAGCTACAAGCCACGTTCTCCCTTTTTATCAGTTCATGAAGTTTTCTCCCCACATTCAAGTCTTTCTTCTGGGAGCATCCAGAAACTGCCGCGATCATAGTAACCTCATTGGGCCTAACATCACCTAACAACATCAAGTCGAACAGTTCCAGGGCCTCGTCGGGGCAACTATGCGTGGCATAACCATCGATCATCGAGGTCCAGGTAAAAACGTCCCTAACAGGACTTTCATCGAACACGCAGCGCGCAAGGTCCAAACAACGAAATATCGTGTAAAAATGAATCAACCCATTTCGAATCAGCAAGTCGCAATCAAAACCCATCTTCCAAATCCTTCCGTGAACGAACTTCCCAACAAAAACTCCCTCAAATTTCTCGCACGCCTTCAGGGCAAACACGAAGGTGCGGCCATCGACTTCCACGCGTCCGCCAATCATCCGGCAAAAAAAGGTCAACCCTGAACTCGGCATTCTCGCTTTGGAGTACCCTCGGATCATCGTATTCCACATATAAGTATTGGGATTCTCGATCTGGGCGAAGAGGCTGCGCGCATAGTTCACATCTCCAGCGTCTGACAAAGCGCAAAAGGCCAACACCCTGCTCGCAGGGAACGTGTGGGCCATAAGACTGGTCCTGGTCATGTGAGCTTGGAGTTGCTTGAGTTGGCGCATCGAGTCGCAAGACTCCAGGAGCAACAGGACCGGGTTTGTGATGATCACGTTGGTCGTGGAGTTCCATCTCGTTTTCTGCGCGCAACTCGAAGAGAAAAGTCGAGACTGAGAAGCGGCGGAGAGCTCGAAAGGAGGGAAGGAAGATGGGCACGAACCGGAGAAGCGCTTGCAGAGAACGACGCAGCGCCTCATATGAAAGCGAAGGCCTCGATTGACATCTGCAGAGTTTCAAATGTTGAATGCCCGTTGCAGCATTCCTGCTTTCTGTGAAATTTGCGGAGCTTATATTTGTCTTTTATTTCAACTGTTCTTTTGGGAGCTGTCTTTTATTTCGACTAAGGCTGCGTTTGAATGGACCGTTTGGGAAAAATCTTTGAGGAAATGCAAAAGTTAGATGTAAATTATATTTGGTAAATATGTAAATTATATTTGGTAAATTATAATTCAAAAGCCCATTATGAAATACTTTTGAGCAAAATAGTGTTTAATATATTTACAAAAAACTTTTATGAATAAAAATTAAAAAAAAAAAAGTTAGCCAATGACTTTTGGTGATTGAAATCGGGGTTGCAAAACCTTAAGCAGACTCCAAAGACTGCTGACTTGACCTCAAGTGGCCTTCAGAGACCTCTAGCGATGGCCACCAAGGGTTGGACAATCCTAGCAAGGGTCACAGCCATTGGTGCGGCCTCTCGTGAAGGTTGTGACAACCCATATCTCAAGGAGGTCACTCTCTCACAGGTCAGCAAAACCCACCGACATGGCTCCTCACGAAGGTTGCGATGACCCACATCTTGCATAGGTCGCCTTCATGGAGGTTGGCACAACCTAGATCTCACGAAAGTCATGATGACTCAAATCTTGCAGAGGTCACTCTCACAGAGTCACAACAAACCTAGATCTCAAAGACGACATGCTTGCAGAGGTCGACACAAGCCATCGGCACAGCCTCTTGCAGAGGTCGCCTGACCCTCATCTTGCAAAGGTCGATGTGGCCCCTTGCATAGGTTGCGTGACCCCCAAGCGATGATTGCTTTAATCACGCCGACCTCTCTCAGCCCATTGCCGGCCTCTCGCAGCCACCCGTGAACAACACTAGCTAACCTCCTTAACGGATTTGAGAAGAAGATGAACATTTGAGGACAAAAAGGGAAAAGAAAATTAATAGTTGAGGATAGTTTTGGAAGAAAATGTTTTTGTCTCCCCCCAACAAGCATGCCAAGAATACTGGAAAGCCCAAGGTAGATTGGGCTTTCAGCCTTCTTGCTTTTTCTCGATGATGTTTCCATAAAATTTGCCAAACACCTACAATTTGGCTCAAGGATCTTTTGACGCCCAAAGTGGCTTGGTAAAGCCACTCCCAAACGCACCTTAAAAATGCTTAAAAATTTGACACATATAATTGTTGAAATTATAGAATCATATTAAAATTTCCATAAATTTTTAAAACTCACATAATTTTTTTTTTCAAATCTTAGAGAGAAAGTCATTAAAGGTCTTAACTGGCATATGGTGTTATATATCACCTTTTGTGGTTTAGATTGAGTCGAATAGATATCCTAACTGTGTTTCAAGATTTTTATTTTATTATTTTCTTTGTGTAAATTTACTACTTCTCTTGAATTTTGTGCATTTATAGATGTGCGTTTATTTTTTTGAGATGATAGTTTTGGCTCAATAAAATATTAATCATAACATATGGGATTTTTTTTTCTATTTTGAGCTTTTGCAAAATATTTGATTTCATATTCTAATTTTGGGAGTCGAATATATATATATAATCTCTTTAGAATGGTCGATAATAACCATCACTGTGGAGACTATAGTCACATTAGTAGTTTCTACTCATATACCGGACCGAATGAGTTTCTTTTGGATCCATGTGATCCTCACATTAATGTCAAATTGTTGGATTTATTTTGAGCTTTTGCAAAATATTTGATTTCATATTCTACCCTTTTACTCTCATCTCGTGAGTTTCGGGCCACTTTTGTCTAAAGGAGTTTGACAAGGATTGAGTTAATACTACGAAGAGCCAGAATCTAGTATATTTATGATAAATTTACTTCATATTAATTTCCATTAAATTGGATTAATATGACGAAAAATCACAAATCGACACACTTGTGATAAATGAAAAGTAAAACCCAAAATTGATATATTGATCAACTATCACGTGCCATCTAACTCAATAATATAACTATAAAATTTAACAAGAACGAATGGCAAATTTATCATAAGTGTACCAATTTTGATTTTTTTGTAATTAAAAAATTAGTTTGGGATAAATAGTTTGAAGAAGGACCTAAAGATGGAACAGCAGATAGGAGTTTCTAATTTTTTTTTTTTATAAGAACAGTTAAGGGGCGCGCATGCAAAGACGTGACTATTTGAAAGTTTATGGAATACCTTGTAAGCCAGTGAACTAATTAAGTCTGGACCTTTGTGCGGTATATAGGTAGGTAGCCCGCAAACTCTCCTCATCACCAGTTCGCGGATAGCCCCAGCTACGATTTCACCAACAAACTCTCCTCGTCACCTACTATCATGCTGAAGCACTTCTCTATTTCCCATGAGCTAACGCAGATGGGCTCGTGTCGAGTCTTGCCTCATACGACGCATTCGATGAAATGTCGACTTCTCTTTTCTTGTGTCGGCCAAAATTATTCGATACCGAACAACCCAACCAATAAGAAACAGTATACAGGGATTCGACAACTATTTTCACAATCATTGTTCCATGGAATAATTTCCAGAAAGCGATACTGGCAGCTTTGAGTATTTAGTCGAGGATCTTTCGCAAAAGCACTTTTGTATTAGACAAAAACGACCAGCAATCAGATACTTTGTGGAAAGGCGAAGCCATAGGAATTCGGTAGCCATCATCTAAATGTGGGATGAAGTCATTGAACTTGAAAAGCGTAACTTGCATGAAGATATCAAAGCTGCAGAGTAAGAGCCTTCATTTCCTGCACAAACATATATCAGGCTCGCGATCACATGCTTGGCTGATTCTACACGAGCCAAGGAAAGAAAAAGACCAGCTTGCACTCCTAACAAAAGTGTATGAGATGGAAAATGAGGGTTTCCTCGTATATATTAAATTGAGATTCTTACAAATAATTTCCGAGAGCACCTTGGCACAATAAGATTTCTCAATCTTTGCCCCAATGCACAGATGTTCCGCCCATTCTGATTTCTATGTTATCTGCTATTCAAACAAGGCAAATAAACATAAACCTCCGTTCCTTCTAACATCTACTTGCTCCACCCTCTTTCTCACTTATTTGCCGAGCAATACCAAGTACCATAAGTAATGTCAAGGGGCGAAGACAGATGGGCCCTGCATTCTCTAGTCCTCCAAGCCTAGCTGACTTTCTGAAATTCTGATAAAGCACTGGACTAATATAATAAGAGCAAGAAAACACTGATCAGGGACAAGGATTTGGAAAATTCACATGAATTTGATTGATCTCTGCAACTATTTCAGGACTGAGCTCCACATTGCAAGCATCAAGAACCTCCTGGAGTTGCCAATGCTTGGTTGCGCCAAATATAGCACTCGCTACCAGAGGATGTCTCAAAACAAAGGCTGCATTAAGCAAAATGCGGTAAGAGGAAAAATGTGCCATACCAAAAGAGGAGCTTAAAAAACTGAGAACATGCAGAACAATAGCACTTCAAAAGACACCTGAAACATGGTCTATGCAACTAGAAAGAACAAATGCAGCGTCTCTGCTTCGTTTCAAAATGATGTCACAACTATTAAATACTAATAAATAGAAGCACAGTATTGTGAACCCCAGTAATTCACTCCTACTTGTGAAAACCTAAATTTTAACTCCGCGTCTGTATCATTAAGCTACTGACGCGGGCACACATAATTTTTCAACATTAATGCATCTAAAGCTGAAAATTTTGGCCAGTCCAGCAAGGTCTATACTTTCCTGGATTACTTCTTTACATTTTATATCAGTGAAAGGTGAGGAGGGAAAACCAGCATTAACAGCTCCCTTTGGGCATTAGCATGAGGGTAACAAACCCGCTATACTTAATTCAGTTAGAGCCACAGCTATTCCGAACCATTTGCGACCAAAAGGCCGAGGTTGGTGACCTCATCACCACAACCAAGATGCTAGTAGCCAAAAAGTCTCTCCACACAATTATCATGACATTTAAAGAAATAGTTAATGTCTCATAATTATCATGATTTTTTGGTCGCTGATTATGGCTTTAGAAGAGTGCATGGTATTTTTTTTCAGTGAGTCAATTTATAGTTTATTCATAACCAAAAAATAAAGAGCAGAGGAGCAACTTCAGCTACGTGCTTAAAATTGGCAGGAAAGCCAACTCAGAAGCTCCCAATAACAAAAGAGCTTTGTGCCTACAAAAGAAATTTTATCCCTAACATCATCATGGCTAAATATTCTACCAGATGCAGCCCCTTTTGATTCTTACAAGAACAGCATCAACATCTTCAACAAAAGAAAGATTATGCAGCTTGATTCCTGGTGTTTCATATACAAAACAAAAAAGCATTTCAAGAAAGCTTAACCGGCAGCTGAGGGAAAGGCAAAATTATCTTAATAGACAAATCAAATACTAAGTTATTTTATTAAAACCTTTGACCCATTCCATACCCACGATACTTCTTTCACAACCAAAGGAATAATTTTATGATCTCTCACAATCACTTGTTACATGCCAAGATAAACAGGTTGGAGCTTTTATTGCATTCCATTTCACTCCACATCATCGCACCATACACAACACATCTTAAATGGATATAGTTTTGGTATAATAAAGATGACTAAAACTTGATAAGTTGCAAAAGTTGATCCTTAGGGATATTCAAATAGGAGAATTTACATATCTAGACCAAAAAATAGAACACTAAGTGCATGTGAGGCAAGCAGAGATCAGTTCAATACCAATTGCCAGTGCTACAGGATGTAGCCCATACTTGTCTGCAATTTTAAGGTACCCCTGCAATAGAAACAGGGTTAAAAGAGTTGGTACAGGATCCCAATTATGGCAAAGATAATGACATGAGAAGAAGCCCATTCATTTCAATAAATGAAGGTTGGGAAGAGGGGGGAGTTTCCCCAGAGGCAGAAGTACATACTCATTAAAAGCAGGTGCACGATTAAAAAGCTCATATAAATGCTCAAGAAAAGAATTAGAGAATGGGGTGGTTGTTGTTAGAGGAGGGGGCAGAGGCTGAAGGAGAAGTCCCCGATGGTTACATCACCTTCTAACACACATAGTGGGATGGATTCTAGAGTCTCAACCATTGACGTGCAAAACTTAAAAAACATTGCCAAGCAACATAATGAAATCATTGAAGTTGTATCAGAAACTGAAGCAAAAATTGTTTGTTCATCAGATATGAACAAAAGGTATAGAAAGTTCTTTTACCCTTCTTTTCTCAATTTGTTTGAATGATTTATATTCAAGAATTTATCTCCAGACAGAATATACCAACCATGATTGCTGCCGTCACAATGCTAGTGGACAAGCTGTACCTTGATTCTCCTTCAGAATACCTCCCTGAAGAAGGTAATGCCAATTTATGTGAGAAGAAGCCCATGAATCCCAAGGGAACACTTCTGGAATAAGGAGATAAATGTAAAATGCAGGGCTTCACCTTTGAAAAGATTCAACCGAGCATCTGAGGGGCCACCATCAGGTAAAAAGTATTTACCAGAAAGTATACCCATCGCTAGAGGGCTGTAGGCCAATAAGCTGATCCTGCAAAAACAAATTCAAAAGGGAAAAAAATAATCAAGGAAAGAATACCCAAGAAGATCCAAAAGAACACATCTATATATAGGGAGAAGATTACTAGCACATGGATATGTAGAGTAGTGAAAAGTTTGTGATGGGATTCAGTTGTGAACAAATACCTTTCGTGATGGCAGCATTCTGCCATCCCTGAATCGAAAGTTCGACAGAGCAAACTGTAGCAATTCTAAAACAAAGGTTGTAAGGTGAATTTAGCGTCAATATATAGTGGTGAAAAGAAGCAAGAGATTTCCTAACAAGAGTGAGGAATACTACCTGCACCGACACAACCTTAGGATATGAAGGAACTCTCTCGGCGACATGGAGGAATTTCATGACACCATAAGGTGTTTCATTACTGAGTCCAACATATCTAATCTACAAACCATATATGCAATCAGGGATGTCAGACAATATTACAAGCACAGATTCACAGGGCCAAGTCTCAACTATGTTTACTGACCTTACCAGAGGCAACAGCTCTGCCAAGTGCCTCAAGTTGTTCTTCTACAGTAATTGCACTGTACTGATGGGTTGGATTATACTCAAACTCTCCAAACATTGGCACATATCTGTTGAAAATCCACTCAAAAGAAAAAAGAAAAAATCTCACAATGTTGAGCAAGTATATCAGACATCATCAGTCTTCCAAGGTATTTTTACACCTACACCTCCTTTCCAACAAAATCAAGAAACAGAAGGTTGTATTGACATACAAACCGATCAGGCCAATGTATTTGATAAAGATCGATGTAGTCTGTCCTCAATCTCAATAAACTGCAACATTGATGAATAAACTGTCACAAGATATTACATGCTAGATAATACAAGTATGAACATCATAATGCAAACAATTCTTTGATGATTAAGTGTCGATGCTCTTCATTTAACAAACTTTGAAAGCCCACAATTCTTTCAGTAATGGAAGGATGAATATTGTTTCAGTTTAAACATGATAAGTCCCCAATATTGTGGTAGAATTCAAGTTTTTCCAAAGAGTTTTTCCTGAATATCATGTTGGCAAGCTTCAGCGCATCCTCTTGGTAAGGTCAACAAAATCAGATTAGAGAAAGAATCAGGTTTTGGTAGTTCCTTAAATGAAACTAGTCCCCGAAACTGGTGATAAGGGCAAACATGTAGGCAACATGACAAAAAAATTAGTTTTCTTGACTAGGGCAAATGTGTAGGCAAATTCCATTTTATTCATTTCAAGAAATGGATGAGGTAAGGAACACAGTCACTTCTAGCCTGAAACTGGTGATATCCACTGAAATATGCAAAGACAAAACTAGATTTGATAGTATTTGTCGCAGGACGAGCGTTTGAAAAGGGACTTATGAAAGAATGAGGGAAGCAAAATGATATTTTCCATCTAACTGGA
Source organism: Corymbia citriodora subsp. variegata (assembly GCA_014858505.1). NCBI lineage: Eukaryota > Viridiplantae > Streptophyta > Magnoliopsida > Myrtales > Myrtaceae > Corymbia > Corymbia citriodora. The sequence continues at coordinate 8,415,217 of CM026420.1, read as the reverse complement.
TCTTGAGCTCAGTGTAATTATTTTGATGGCAGAAATATTGAGTCCTGAGTGATGGAACAACACGCAAACTTACCTATTATCAATGGCTTCGGATATGTTCCAAGCATCCACACACTTTGGCCCATCCCTGATCCAAGTCATTTGCCCAGATGGTCCACTCACCTTCATAAATTTTTTTTTTCAAAGACTCCTATTAATTTAAAATTGGCCAGATACAATAAGAAAGATGCTATTCAGAAAATCGTCACCCCATTCCAAATGAGAGGAAGACAATGGCTGCATTGATACAGCTTAGGACCAGATAAGCACAACACCCATAGCTCTCATCTCCTTACTAACATTACCATCCAGAGAAACATATGATTTCCTTCTTAGTACAAGGCTAACGAAGGCCACTTCTTCTAAATGCACTCTAAGCTCATTTTATAACAAGAAAATGGAAACCCATCGCAATGAACGTCAAGGACATTAAATCAATCCTAGGTTCTATACATTTCCGTTAGCCCAGGGTACACACGACTAAACATACTCCCTCTTAAGCAAATGCAATGCTACCACGTCAAGCATTACAAAGCAAAGCCAATATCATTAGGCATGAACTAGGATCAGCTTACGCTCATCAAACAAGAAACGACATAAAAGGGAAAACAAGGAATCAGAACATCGGCAAACCTTCGTGGCCAACACAACTCGATCGCGAGGAATTTTCCGGTCTCTAACCCAACGGCCAAGGTACTCCTCGCTCCGGCCCTGAGTATCGGCACGTTGAGGCACCGGATACCTGCCGCGCGCCATCCGAAATTCCACCAACCAAAAAAAAGAAGCCGACGGAGATATAAATTTCAATCCGAACAAACATTCGATTTAAAGCGTAACGACGAATCCGTCAAAACGTACATTTCGGCGGAGTCGAAGAAGTTGATCCCGGCGCCAAAGGCGTGGTCGAGAAGGCGGAACGATTCCGACATCGAGTTCTGCTCGCCGAAGGTCATGGTTCCTGAGGACGAAAAAGGCAAGCGACGTCAGCGAGCGGAAGAGACGACGGATGAGGAGGACAGGGAAAAGGGCGGGGGTTTCAGAGAGTTTAAAAACCTAAGCAGAGCCTGGAGACGGAGAGGCCGGGAGCGAGGTTGAAGAGAGGCACGGCCATCGACGTCTGCCTCGCGAGGTGAGATGAAGAAGATAATGGAGGGAAGTAGCTGAAGCAAGAGGAAAACTCAAAAAAAAAAGAAAAAAAAAACAGAGGAAAAATTGAAGAAGGTGGAGATGCAGGGGATCGAACCCTGTACCTCTCGCATGCAAAGCGAGCGCTCTACCATTTGAGCTACATCCCCTTTTGGTTCTAAGAGTCACTTTATTTTATTTAATTCTTATTGTAACTGTTGATGCTGCACATCATTTTATGAATTATGAGTTATGTATGGTTGATTTGACCATCAATCTTGATCATTTGATATCGCCTTTACTTTCTCGCCAAAATCAATATATTAATTAAATTTCATAAAATTATATGTGACTTTATATTGCTAACTATCAAAAATTTTAATGTCGTACATATTTTGAAAGTTTTAGACTTCAAAAAAAAAGTGAAAAGTGTGAGAGTCACGAGATTTAAATGAAGCAAAAAATAACAATGAATTTAAAGAGACATGCGAATTAACTAAAATGAACTCATGTTCAAATGAGAGAATAATTTTCTCTTCCGGTGATCACAAATGCACTCATGGAGACAAATAATTTGTAATATGATAGGAAAAGATCCTATACAAACTTATACACGCCAAAGATGGACCTCCGACAACATGAATTTAGTACACTTCTTGTTTTAAAATGTCCGACTTGATATAATATTCCGCAACATGACAATCGGAGGCAACTTGGTACCTCGAATTTGGTACGTGAAAAGGGACTTGTTCCGAATTTCCCGTGTTTGGCCAATCCGAAAGGTCATTGCACCTCTCGCAACCCTCCTTACAAAATGAGTGGAAAGTGGAAACAAGCATCTTTACTGGCTAAGCCTGATTGTACTAAGCTGATGTACGTGTACTGTTTGCGACCACTTCAGGAGACAGCTTCTCCTGAACTTAGGGACTCCAAAAAATTACGTCCATGCGCATCTTCCCCTGAGTAGTTTATCCTTTTGAATGACGACATCAGTGACGACCGGGGCACTTCTCCTACATCCGGTTCAACATTAACCTTGGACTCTGTTTATTATTATTTTTTCGCTTTCTTCGGTTTGATCCCCAGGATCATGCTCTTCTCCATTCGCATCTTGTGATATCGACGCTCCCTTCTTCTTGCCTACGTGTCATCGTCTCCATCAACATCTCTAATGGAAGAAGAAGAGCAAATAGAAGCAACATACAATGATTGTACTTGTTGCTGAAGTTTTTTGGCATGTAACTCGATGAGCTTTCGACTCTTCACCTGTCGACTGTTTGAGAAGTCCTCTTTTATTTGACGTGTCTTGCATGTCTGGCATGAGAGGGCCCTCACTGGAATCATTGAAAACCCAGTGGCCACAGAATCTAGTACTGACAATAGCAAAAAGAGATGCGTCATCCACCCTCTTATTCTTACCTACATATCAGTGTAATCCATCAACGTTTCCCGTGTGCTTAGTTTGAGAAATCCTGTTTGTTAGACATTTCTGCCGAAGGCTTTATCACTCAGATTTTCCACTTGAGTCATTGGGATCCCAATTCTACTGATGCGGAATCTACCACTAACCATATCATTCGAGATAACATTCGCCCCCTTCTCCTTGGCTTCATATCATTGTAGCTCAAAAATGTTTGTTGTGGAAAAAAGAGCAAATACTTGCAGCTTAGAATAAATATACCCGTCGCGGAAGCATTTTCACTTTTAGCATGTAACTTGATGAGCCTTCGGCTCTTTCCCTGGTAACTCTTTTCTGTCTCCTCAGTTTGAGAAGTCGTCTTTGTTTGATATGTGTGGCCTATATAAGGGCTTTACATCTCAAATGTTCCAAGGATGTCAAGGGGAACCCAATTCCTTTATCTGCACAATGTATTAATGACAATGTTATTAGAGATGTCCCATCTGCTCCTTTCTCCTTACCTACGTATCATTGTAATGCTTGTTGTGAAAAAGAGAGCAAATTCTTGCAACTTAGAATGACCATACCTATTGCTAAAGTATTCTCAATTCTTACGTGTAACTTGACGGACCCATGACTCTTTCTTTGTTGACTTTTTCTTGTGTCCTCAATTTGAGAAGTCCTCTTTGTTTGACGTGTGTGGTCTACGAGGGCTTTACTACTCAAATATCGCGTTAGTCAAGAAAAAGCCAATTCCATTAACCGAAGAATCTATTAACAATAGTGTCATAAGAGAAGTCATCTTTGTTTGCAGCGTGTGGCCTATGGCAGCATTATCACCCAAATGTTCTACGGGAGTCAAGGAAAACCCAATTCCGTTGGCCACAAAAAATTTATCAATGACACTGTTATAAGAGATGTGCCTTTCGCTTCTTTCTCCTTACCTACATATCATTGTAATTCATCGATGTTTCTAGGGGGAAAAGAGAGCAAATACTTGCAACGATCATACCTATCTCTGAAGTATTTTCAACGCATGTAACTTGACAAGCCTTTTACTTTTTCCCATGTCCTCTATTTGAGAAGTCCTCTTTATTTGACATATGTGTCCTATGAGGGCCTTACGACTCAAATGTTCCATGAGATTCAAGGGAAACCCAATTCAAATGGCTGTAGAATATATTAATGGCAGCGTCATAAGAAATGTGCCATCCGCTCCTTTTCTCCTTATATACATATCATTGTAAACTATCAATGTTTCTTTCTTGTGGAAATGAGAGAAAATACTTGCAGATTAGAAGACTGCATGTCGCTAAAACTTTATCAGTTCTAACATGTAACTTGGCGAGCCTTCAACTCTTTCCATGTTGACTCATTCTTGTGTCCTCCGTTTGAGTAGTTCTTATTGATGATAATATCATTAGAGATCCGTTCTCCATTCCCTTCTCCTTACGTACATATTGTTATAATTCATCAATGTTTCTCATGGAAGAAATAGCAAATCCTTGCGGCTTGGAATGACCGTACCCTCACTAAAGCATTTTCAGTTCTCACATGGAATGACTGTACCCGTCACTCAAATATTGCACTGAAGTTACCGGGAACCCAATTCCATTAGCTATAGAATCCATTAATGAAAATGTCATAAGAGATGCATCCCCCGCTCCCTAATTTGAACCAAATTCTCTTGAACGCCGCATGTCCCTCTTCTTGCTTTGCATCATGATCACATTGCACCCCACTTGAAAATTAGTCCACGAAACATAACTATTGACATTCACATATCAACAACAAATGATTACTGAAATTAAGAAATCAAGTTGGATTGTCCTTGCTATTAACTAAAATGGAAATGTTTTCCCATTCCTAGGTTGTAATAGTTCTAGGAAGATGACCTTCAATTCCAAAAAAACACTTCACCCATGATTAATTGGAGGGAAAAACAATTTCTGAATTCAGCACCACATTTCAATTTTACCATGTCAATGCAACGTGATATGAGCCTTGAAAATATTTGAATATATGATCTTGTGCTTTGATACTAATTTAAAGCTATATGTCCAACCGTTTACTTCAAAGGTTTTAACTATTGGATAAATAATATAATTTAATATATATATATGTGTGTGTGTGTGTGTGTGTGTGATTTGATAAGCTCAACCTCCCAGCAGTCTCATTTTTCCTTTCTTCCGTCATTGTGAGTTCCATCCACCCACAAGGCTTGTTTAATGCATCGGAGTTTAATACAAAGAAAATAAAACAAATTACTAATCATGCACAAAGAAACAAACACCATGGAATCGCAAAGGGTCATCTTCTTTTGCAATCTCACCATCTTCAAAATCATTATATCAAATGCCATCCGTCGTTTTCGTGTACACATGACGTTGTGTTCAATCAAACTTGAAATGCGTGTGAAACTTTGGCTCATCCCATGAGGCAATGAACCAGCGTTCCCGGGGGGGATGATCAATGCATTGGAGCTCCCATCTACTTAAATTATAATTTTTAGAGACAGACAAATTATCATGGCTTAAGTGAATATCCCAAGCGGAGTCTTGAAATCTCCAAAATAAGTAGATGGATCCAATAGCACATGCTCCAATCATCATCCATGGCACAAACTACTCGGTTCTATATTGACTTTCCTTTACTTACTCTTACTCTATATATATCTATATAAATTATCCAAAAAATCCTAAATTTATTTAGTCTTAAACTTTTTATAATTGAGTCCATTTAATTACTTTTGATTGGAAATCGCTAACATGGATACTAACCATCCTACTTGATATGGTCAATGTACGGCCAATGCTGATGTTGACAATTTGTAATAATACTTTTTAAAGCTTTTTATTTTAAAATTTTCTTTTTTATTTTTCTTCTTTTCTTCCTCTAGCCAATGGCCAAGCCTCAACAATGTTTAACAACCAGCCAAAGGGTAGGGTTGGCAAGGTTGACCTCGCTAGTCGGCAAGGGTGAGCAAGGCTTGCTAGTGGCTAGAAAAGTTTAGGCCTCACCTAGTGACAAAGAGGGTGAGCCTTGCCAGGTTTGAACAAGGCTCCCTCGAGGCCAATGAGCCTCGCTGACCATACCCTTTGGCCAGTTGGCAATCATTGCTGAGATTTGATGACTGACTAGTGGAAGAAGGGAAGGGAAAGAAAAAAAGAAAAGAAGAAGAAAAAAATTGTCCACATTAATGCTAGCCATGCAATATCGAATGGCCAATGTCCACATTAGCGATTTTCAACCAAAAGTGACCTAATAAATTTGATTAACAATACATAAAAATGTTTAGGGCACTATAATTAAAAGGATGAATTGATAAAAGTATAATAATTTAAGATTTTTTGGATAATTTCCCCTCTTTTTGAGTCATGTGTAATGGCTAAAAAGGTTATGGGCAAGAGAGAGACATAGTTTCAAAACATGCGACTTCGAATTTTTGATAAATCATGACATGAACATTAAAGCCATGTAAGCGGAAAGCTTAAGCTAATAAGGAACGCTTCCATAGCAAATAACGTCGGCAATAGAACCTGTTCTTAGAAATACGCACTTTCACGTCTTCTTTTCCCAAACAATTACTATTCCTTAGATTCATGTCTAACGAAATGAATTTGCTCTAGCCTTCGACCTCGTGGTCATGGAGGTGCGGCTTAGAGTTCGATCTTTTATCGGCGTTCCGACCTCGAGGAGCAACAAAAAGATAATGAGAGAAGAGAACACAACCTCATGTGGCCCTTTGGCTACACACCTTCAACTTTATGACATTCATGATTCACGTTAGTGAAAGAGAAATAATCGAATTAACGATGGAGAATACGAAAGGAGGAGGACGCATGGAAATTTTTCTTTTACATTCTGGTAGGAATTCAAAGGCATAATTACGACCATCAAAAACTGTTTAGTAAAAAACTTGATTACAGAAATAAATGGTTGCTCGAAAAGAAGTATTTTTGATCGGGCCTATCATTCTCCAAGCCCGACTTACATAACTATCTCTTATCATGAGCTTGGTTGACTAATAGATTAAATCTGACGTCAAAACTTATCTCAACTTTGTCCGTGCATTCGATTAAGGTTACACACGGAGTCTATTGCATACACATGTCTCGTGGGATCAAATCAAAGTCATCCAATGCCCTTACGTTGTTCACCTACAAATGCTCCCTCAATTTTTCTAGTAGAGGATGAATCAGAAGAAGAGAAATTAGCCCCTTTTCTCTGTTAAGTAAAATTCAAGAACAAAACCTTGGGCTATATCCTTTGAGGCCTTAAGTATTGTTTTTTATAATTAAGCCTAGGGTGCACGCATCCAACAAATTCCAATATGATATATACACTCCCACAACTCCTCCTACTTTTTTTGTTTCCTAATTTTCTATTTTGCTAGTCTAGTTTATTCCGCTTTATAAGTCCAATCGTTCACGGGACAGGTTCTCCTAGGCAGGTAGATCCCTGCTTAAAGTATAGTCTAAGGAAAAAAATTGTCGGGCTTGATTGCCTAGGGATATATTTATTTATAATCCACCTAGGATAATTTGTCGGTCTTGATTGGCTAGAGATATGTTTATTTATGATTCCCCTACACCGGTCAACATTATGACATGGTCCACCCGAGGGTGTGCATTCGCAATATACTTTATCGAAAAGAAAAAAATCGATTGTCGAGATGAAACCCTAGAAAAACAACGGCACCCCCCGACTCATTCGAAAACGAATATGCTGGTTTTCTTTTCTCTTTCTTCTTCTTCTATTTTCTAGATAATTTATCTACATATTTCAAGCGTGATTCACTGTCACTTGACAAATTTAATGAAAAATATGTCGAAAATTCTTTGGAAATATTTATGAAACGATATTGTATTGGATCGAAATTTCTAACATGAATTGTGACGATTAAAAAATTCGCTCTATATATCGACCAATAATATAATCGACACGTTACGTATGTTTCTTCATACGCCACTTGGAACAAGAATGATTATACTTTATACAAAGTTCTATCTCTACCTAACTCGTGAACCCCTTGTCATTTATGCATTGGACACATGTGATTATGATTGTACCTTTTGAAGATTATATAATCATGTACGCTTAATTCACGGTGAACAAAGACACTAGTGATTCGTCTGCCTTTTTCCTTTTTTCTTTTCTTGTCCTCTTTTCATCCAAGAAGTCTCTCACATTCATTGTACCGGGTGGGCGGGTCTGCTTTTTAACTTAATACTTTTATAGAGAATCTATGCATTTGAGCTTTCGAGATTTGATTTTACACATCCGCGGCACCTGGTTCGCCTTGTCTCCAACCACCGAATAGAAAAAAAGTCAGTTCCTTGGAGGTAACTGAACTTGGTCTTCTATCTTGGCAAAGTGATGCTATTCGTTTCGCATATCATGCCCCGCAGGCAAGCTTCAAGAATCAAAACTCGGATCGGGTTTCCAATCTACTTGTCGATGTCTATCTACATGAGCAAAGTATAAAAAGTGTATTTTGTTCAAATTTAGACCAAATCGAGAAAAGGGTTTGCTATAACTTTGCTTGAGCAAATGATAAAACTACGAAACTTGGAGACGATCTTCAAACATCTCGACTCCTAAAAGGGCATGAAAAGGAGGAGAGCGAACGAATATCTTGTCCAAAATGAGGAAGAAACGCACGCGGACGAGCAGAGAGAACCATGGAATCGTGTTGCGAGAAATTAACAAAAGGAAATCTTTCCTTGCATGCCTTGGAGACGATCTTCAAACATCTCGACTCCAAAAAGGGCATGAAAAAGGAGGAGAGCGAACAAACATCTTGTCTAAAATGAGGAAGAAACGACACGCGGACGCGCAGAGAGAACCAGGGAATCGTGTTGCGAGAAATTAACAAAAGGAGATCCTTTCCTTGCATGCCTTTACTGTCTGATGAGAAATCGTGTAATGAAACAGGTGGCAATGACTTTTTGCACTTGGTGGGATTGACCGGAACGGCACAAGAGGCCAAAAGCTGTCCCTAGTTTGTTGACCTAACGCACTACAAGCCAAAACCCAACGTCGGCCTCACGATATTTTAGTTATAAAAAAAAAGAGAGTGGGAATATTTGGAAACATGTCTAATTCTTAATTTCCGTTTAACGAGTGGTTGATGGAATATTGTAGGCTCTAATGCATTATGCGGGCGCACTTATTTTTAACTCTTGTTTGCAAAAATTTTACATGGCGTCATCATTATCATCAAAGTTTATATGATTGCAATCTTAACAAATTATCTGTGTGATATTCGTATTTAAGTTGAGCTTTGCTTGATATTTGTAGAGTGACATTTTCCATATTCTCGCTAAGAGCAATAAACTCATGTTTTGGTGAAAAAATAAAATTATTCAAGGGAATTTTATTTAATGTCTCAATAAAGAAGGCTTGTCATGATCAAGTCATCATTCTTGTTCTTAACATAGGTACAGATGATTCCGTTAATTGGACTTAAAGCCAGTTTGACTACGTCTCGACAAAACTAAAGTTCGACCTCTTATTTTCCCATCAAAATCAAGATGTCGGTCAAATATTCGAAGAATTAAAAAAAAATTCTACTTATTGATTTTATTTTCTCATTAAAATTTATGCATTGCGAAAATTTCGGGTGATAAGGAGTTAAAAAAGGAAAAAGAAAGGAAAGGGAAGCAAACCACCGCAAAGTTCCGAAATTTTCTTCAGTGAAAGTAACTGAGAACAAAAACAAATGCACTCCCACCCAAACAGAAGAAAACAACCACAGCTGTTAGAAAAGAGAGACGATACAAAATTGCAAAAGGCAAAGAAAAAGGCTAAAGAAGAAAGCAAAGAAAAGAAGAAGAAAAGAGGGAGGGGGGGTGGTTTGGAAATGAAGGCAAAAGATGGGTGTGGAAGCATCAATTCTATATGTTTGGTATGCTGAGTGTGTGGCACATGCTCAGCCACCTCCACATAAGACAAGGGATGCAGCCAAACACACAAAGGACCAACATGTTAATACTGTATCATTCCATTTCATATTTCTTTTTTATTATTTTAATTTATGCCATCACTCGAGATATGTTCTCTTCTCTTTTTTTCTTTATCATTTTTCTCGTGGCTTCTTATTTTGTGGCGTCGAGAGGATCGATAAATCGATTATATATGCATGCCGGGAGCACCTTCATTCCCATGTAACAAAAAGGGTGACTTTTGTTTAAAAATTCAAATGATCTCAAATTAAGTGTGTCCGACCAGTGCCTCGAATGAACTATTGAGATGACCTAATTTGCTGAATGTTTCTTATTTAGATTCATTTTCGTGGTTAGAAGAATTCAATTTTTGGAAGGGATAATAGCACAAACCATCCATGAACTTAAGTCAATTGGGCAATGTCGTCTCTAAATTTTTAATTTTTATAATAGGTCACTAGACTTTGGCCTAATGTACTATGCCGTTCTTAAATTTTTTTTGAACTATTGGTAAATATTCAATAAAAGGCCTAAACTATACAAAAATATTTAATAATTTATGGACAATATTGAACCAAAATGGTCCGTTGAAAAAATTAAAAGCTTAGTAATTATATTGCACATTGGACCAAAATGTAGGGATCATATCAAACAGATTACAAATTCAATAATAACATTATATATTAAATTAAAATTTAGAGATAATTCATTCCATTTTTCATTTTGAAAATGAACTCGAAAGTCCTAAAACTTGTCACGAAAATATAAATGAGTCAAATTTTTTTTCAAAAGTGCATTAAAATCATAAACTTGTCAAGTATATGAGATAAAGTTATTTCGCTAATACCATCCAACTTGACAAATGAAAAATGTCAATAATGGACTACCTTGACAATTTTTATAATTTAGTTGCACTTTTAGAATTTTATAGGATTTAAATGTAGTTTCGTGATAAATTTTCATAACTTTTAATGCATTTATCCTTAGGATAGTCAGTTCCCAGTTTAGTTCAATAAAACATATCGCTTTTTTTCTTACACCATTCGATGTTCTATGTATAAAGAAATTTTGAAAAAACTTGTTACCTTTATTTTTTTAAGAAATAATAAATAAAATACATTTAGTCGGTCTAGTATCGGAAACTGAATTACCCAGATATCAATTTTACTTTTAGAAATTAAGAATTTTAAATTGGATTGATCCAATTTTGACTATTCCCAATTTAGGCGGTCCGCGTTGCTTCGCCCCTACTTATCCTTTTAAATCCTCCGGCTCCCACATTTCCCGTTCTGGCCCAAAGAAAGATGGGGAAAAGGGCCAAAAAAAAAGCCGTGACGGTCCCACAAATACGTCGCAGCGGGGGCAGGGGGCAGGGGGCATCACGACCGCGAGATGAAACCCCAGGCGGACACGTGTCAGATCGAGGGGGTCCGTCACAGGTGGGGCCCACGGTATAGAGAGATTAGAGATTTCGAACGTCGTATCGGATTCAAGACTCTCTCCCCCCACGCCCTCACCCCGTTCTCGAACAAAATTATCTCCCTTTCTCTCTCTCTCTCCCCCGTCCTTCGGGACGACGAAAGGGGAAGGAAGGTCTGGTCGCATCAGCTCCCCGCTGGGCCCACTCCCCACAGTAACGGGACGCGCGCGCCACGTGTCGATCGCCTGCGACGATAAGGATGCGACACGCTTCCACCGGATACGACAAGAGCCAAAGCCTCCCCACCCCCAACAACGACAAGCGGTCGAACAGAAGAAAAAGGAGAAAACCGAAAGAGACGTGCTAAATTTCCTTTTTAAAATAATATAATTAATATATAAAAGAAAATTTTTTTTGATGAAATTGAAAAAGCGACAGGCCCTCCCGCGCCCTCCCGCGCTACCGGACAAAACACGTGTCGCGCTCCTTGCGAGCTTTCTCGTGATTCGGGGAGGCAGCGAGGGTAGATTGGGGAATCCCGCCGCGGGGGAGGGTGGGGTCCCAGCGCGTGCGCCAATTGGACGCCTTCGGGGACAATAAGGATGTGGTGTTTTCCCCCCTCCCCCTCCCCAGCTTATTCTTCTGATTTCTCTCGTGTATTAATTTCCTCGATATACGTGGCCAAAAAATGGAAGTCCATATGGAGCCCGAGTTTAGTTCTGAACTTATCAGATCGACGAAAGTAGGCCAGACAACATCATCAAATGGGCAAATTTCGTAAAAGACCATTCTTTATAGAAGTGATAAGAATGCTTTTGAATGTATTTGCCCGCATAGAATGATAATAACAATTAATTGGAAAAAAAATGTCATGTGACGGTATATATTGGTACATTGTCAAATCGGTTGGTTGACTGAAATAGCTGAATTTGAATAAATTCATAATAGTTTTCCCCTCGAGAATTATTGGACAAAAGAAATGCGGCTCACAGTTATTATTATATGGTTTAATTGATGAATTGAGCTTCACGAAGCACTTATGATTGTGTGAAGGAATATTATCAATGAACACGTAGATATGTTCAATACCAAGATAACTTTTTATATATTTCAATTCATTACTTTTTCATAATTAATTGCATCTAATTGGATATAATCAATCAGAAGGACCCAATAGCCCCCAACTATCTTTGTTGATTTTTGTTGATTTTTCACAACACAAACTCAGAAAGGGGGAGTTAACTGCATAATATTTAGAGAGAGGGGAAAAAATGTTAAAAGAAAAGGGGAAAACCAAACCTCGAAATTGGCATTAGAATTGCGACGTGCTGACTAGAAGCGGTCCAAAACAATAAATGCGCATCGATACGTCTTCCCCAGTTATTCTTTCACGAAATAGTGCAAAGGACCCGACTTTGGTCAATCGTCGGTTGAATGAAATTTTTATTCTCGGTCAAATGACATAAAAAAGCACATTCCAAATTCCATCTCGCTTTTTCTGGAAGGCTCGTGTGGGATGAAAGGTCGTTCGCTAAGGTTAAAATCCCGCTCCACAAAGCATATCGCATCCAAAATCCATCTAACAAAATAGTGCAAATTGCCCAAGATGTCCAAGATTAGAAGAAGACATTGGGCTCTAATGGATTATGAAAATTCGATGTCCAAAAGCTCACCGGTTCAATTTTTATTCGATTATATAAATTGTAAAAAAATCTAAAACTTATTAGAGTATGAAAACTAGATTATGTACTGCTTACCATATCTTATATTTGATATTGTAACGAAATCTACATCTGCAAGCCTTTTGCGGCTAAACTGATTGTTCAGCAATATTTCTTTTTTTTTTTCTTTGAATAAAAAGGATTTTAGTATTAAATGCCCTTTGAGATATATTAATCAATTTTGAGAAGCTTGCTCTCCTATGCTTAAATGTGTCGTGGGAAATTTATAACAAGTAGGGTCATTTATAAGATTAATTTTTTATTATTATTTCTAGCTTTCACGGCCCTGCACACCTAAAAAATACGTCACAATTGGTGAAGAACTTTAGAGCTAGGTCGTGAAATTTAAGTGAAAAGTAAAGAATCGACCCCCCAGGCCCCAAGGGCATTCGAAATTGTCCAAAGCGGGGGAAAAGTAGAATTAGGCGAAAGTGGAGGGACTTAATGCAGAGAGCTGAAGTTTTAAGGTATGGGACCCACATGCGCGGTTTAATTCGGCCGCCCCGGTTTGTCGTCTCTCTCGTCTCCGCTCACCACTTCTCGCCTCCGCTCCCGTCGTTCCTCTGCGTTTTCTTTGACACTCTCTCTCTCTCTCTTCTCTCTCTCTCTCTCTGTGGAGTCTGTACTTTAAGCTCTAGTCTCTCTCTCCATCCTTCTCTCTCCCTCGCGCGCACGCTCGCAGACGCGTATACGAGTAGGATCTTCGATCTCGCTCGTATTGTGTCTGAGCCACCTCTGTTCTCTTGTTAAATCAGAAGAAGAAGCACTGTCCCTTCCCCTGTCCAGAGCCACCCCCTCCCCAGTCCCTCCTTCTCTTCTTCAACGAGGAATCTGCAACGCAAGTTAGCAGCGCCCCTGCCCACGACGCAGCGAATCGCCCGCGCAGTGTGCGTGTGTGAGAGAGAGAGAGAGAGAGAGAGAGAGAGAGAGGCTACAGGCCAGCTTCTTCATTGCCCCTCCAAAACTCTCGGGCCGTTATTATGATTCTCAGAGAGGCTGTCCCGGCGAAGGTCGCGTTTTGGGTCTAGGCTTCTCCTCCTTCTCCTTCTCTCCGCCGTTCGTCTCCTGGGTTTCGGATCTCTCGCTGTCTCATGGCTGGTAGTAACGAAGTCAACGCCAATGAATCTAAGGTGCTCCCTCGAATCCCCTCTGCGATTCTCCGGCTTCTCGGCGTTCTCTTTTCTTGAACAGCCCCAAGTTTTGGTTGGGCGTTCGTGGGGGTTTTGCGATGATGATTGGAGCTGTTTTCACGATCTGGCTTGTGGGTTTTTTCGCGACGTTTCGAATTTTCGATTTATTATTTTGGGGTGGTTTCACCTGAATTGGGCCGGAGCTTGTTTGTTTGGAGAGGTGATGCCCGAGGTGACTTCGCTTGATTTTTTGGAGAAAAGCCTCGATTTTTTTTCCCTCGCCACGAGTTCAAAAAATTTCTGGGCGATTGTGGCTACCTGCGCTTTTCAATCGCAGTCCTGATTTGCGATCTGTTTGTTGGCGTCTCTCCTTGTGGGCATTTTTCCTCCTCCTCCTCCTCCTTTTTTCCTTAGTTTCCCTTTTTGTTTTAAGTTTAGTGGTTGAAATTTGAGTGTTAATTAAAGCAACGGAGAGCAGTTCTGGCTTTGATCGGAGTGAAGGAGTTTAGCAGTTTCAGGTTAAGAGGACGACGGGTCATCCTCCGTTCTTGCCTTTCCCGTTTCCTTTTTCTGCAAATTTCCCACTTCCCCCGTCAATGATGATCTTCTCGTTCTTGCTGTGTACATTTCTTGGTTTCTCGCTACAAGATGTTCAAGATCAATCTGTCGTTTAACATGTCTGAATTCATGTTGCAAGCACTGATTTCGTTTCCCCCCTCGTTTCTCTTGTAGAGAGTTGTTCCCTTAAACACATGGGTCCTCATCTCTAACTTCAAGCTAGCGTACAATCTCCTCCGGCGGCCCGACGGGACCTTCAACAGGGACTTGGCTGAGTTCCTCGACCGGAAAGTGCCCGCCAACACCGTCCCGGTAGACGGAGTCTTGTCGTTCGATCACGTCGATCGTCCCACTGGCCTTCTGAACCGGGTGTACTTGCCGGTGCGCGAAGATGTCTCTCAATGGGGATTTGAAGAGCTCGAGAAGCCTCTGAGCACCACCGAGGATGTCCCTGTCATTTTATTCTTCCACGGCGGGAGCTTCAGCCACTCCTCCGCCAACAGTGCGATTTATGACACCTTCTGCCGCCGCCTCGTCGGCCTTTGCAAGGGGGCGGTCGTGTCGGTGAATTACCGCCGCTCGCCCGAACACAGATGCCCCTGTGCCTACGACGATGGATGGGCAGCCCTGAGGTGGGTGAAGTCGAGACCGTGGCTAACGAGTGGAAAAGACTCTAAAGTCCATGTGTATCTGGCCGGCGATAGCTCCGGCGGCAACATCGCTCATCACGTGGCGGTCAGGGCTGCCGAGGCCGAGGTGGAAGTACTAGGTAACATCCTCCTCCATCCTTTGTTCGGCGGGCGAGAAAGAACCGAATCTGAGCAGAGATTAGATGGGAAATACTTCGTTAGAGTAGAGGAGCGCGACTGGTACTGGCGGGCTTATCTTCCCGAAGGGGAAGACCGAGACCATCCTGCCTGCAATCCCTTCGGCCCCCGCGGAAGGAGCCTCGAGGGGCTCAGGTTTCCGAAGAGCCTCGTCGTCGTGGCGGGTCTGGATCTTCTCCAGGACTGGCAGATAAACTATGTGGAAGGGTTGAAAAGGAACGGTCAAGAAGTGAAGCTGCTATATCTGGAGCAGGCCACGATCGGCTTTTACTTCCTCCCGAACAACGAGCATTTCTACTGCCTCATGGAGGAGATCAAGAACTTCGTCAAGCCTAACTGTTAAATATAAGACCCACTTAACCTTATTACTTACAGGCAGAGAAGCAGTCCATACATAACACAAGCTTGACTGTTTTCAGGTTTTATATTCGGTTTTCCATCTATTGCAGTGGTGGTTGTGTAGTAATTTTCTTTGGGTTTTTTCTCCCCTCTTTGCTGTTCTAGCATATGTGGTGGGTAGAATGAGAGTTCCATCCATAGGTTGGTCGGGTCTCTGGACATGGCGGGGGCCTTCATCGTGGCAGATCGGACTCTGCTATACAATTTCGGGATGGATCGTCTTATGTGTCTAATATAATCTCTTACCGTGTTCAGCTTCCAGCTGAGGATTAATGGGGTGGCGGGACTTGTGGCATCAACGCGCAGGCGGCAGTTGATCGATCTGGTCTTAGCAGGTGATCATTCTTAGGAGCACTAATTTCTGAACTTTGATTATACATCAATCGTGGTATGGACTATGTATGTGATACTTATGGCCTAGAAGAATTACAAGAAAAGGGCTTTTTGCCTGTATATGGACTGGTTCTCTCTCTCTCTCTCTCTCTCTCTCTCTCTCTCTCTTGTTGGTAGGCAGTATTCATGTGCACCTCTACAGTTTTAAGACTTTGGTCAATGCGGCTCCTGTAGTTGGTCACGCGGGAAAGATGTTCTTCTCATCGCATTTGCGAAAGGAAAAAACGAGTCTTGATTCGTTGGACTAATCAATTACTCAATAATGTCCAAGAACGAAATCACTGTGCAGAAAGATGACATCAGTCAAACAAAAAAGAAAAGCTTCAATGCACGTAGTGCGGGCGTTTGAAATCCTGCAAGGCACGAGAAGATTCCCGTCTTGATCTTCCACTTAATGGTCATTTGTACCCCACTTAGGAATTCATGTTAAAAATCCTCGAGACGACGAATCATGCGATACGCAAGTGCTCGAAGGATATAACGCAGAGATTGATGTCCGAAACATCGCGACAGCCTCTTCTTGGATGCCTGAACTCGATTATACGATGAGCTAACGTCGTTTGCTAAGTGATCCGATCACAATGGGCAAAAACAAGCATGTGGCGCGGCGGACCATCCCAGAAAATGTCCCCAAAGCCGAGCCCCACCCAACCAAATTTTCCCAGGAAAATGAGAGCCGAGAGAGAGAAAGAGAGACAGAGAAAGGAGAGAAAATCATTGGGGGAGGGGTCAGAATCATGGGCTCACCCCATCTTTCCGCATCGGTTTTGATTAGTTCTTGGCAGCTTGCGATTGGCCCCCTCCTTCATTCTCAAGATGATGGAGGCGCGTTTTTAAAGCTCTGGGGAAAACCCAGCAAGAAGAAACTCGTGTTTGAATTTGTCTTTGTTTGGTGGAGGGGAAACCCATCCATTGATGGTTGGGATTTCTTGGATCTATTATGGGATGGTGGGATTGCTTTCTAGAGGGGAATTTAATTAATAATAAGGGGCACTAAGTGGTAGGAACAGCTAAGCAGGACAAGGACATGGAACCTTGTCGCAATCTGACTTTCTAGGCCCCCCCCTCCCTTCTCCTCTCGTTTCTTCACTTAGAATATGTTGTTGTTCCGGTTTGCTCTCCGTCTCTTTTTTTATAATCACTAGGTTTTCAATTTAATGATGATTTCCCCTAACCTTTTCTTGTTCAGATTATCTCGGTGTCCTCTAATTGCCAACGTCTTGTTGTCCAAAACTGTCCTCCCCCCCTAGACATGTCGTGTGGAATGCATTGTCCGTCGGGACAAGATGGGGAGTCGCTGTTGGACAAGTGGCTCTTTGTTTAATCGCTCGTTAGGGATGGAAATGGCGCCGTCTGATTGGTTGGGGGAAGGGCCTTTTACTTTATTCGCAGTCCGGATTCCACACGGAAGCAAACACCGTTCGGGATGTGGGTTCGTTCCTCTCCAAGGGATTCGCGATGTTCTTCGAGTTTAGACATGAACTCTCGAGTGATTACTGTTTCGAGAATGCGCGGTCGGTCATCCGGGTGCTCGGTACGACATCATGTTGCGGGCACGTCTCTCGTGTTCGATCCCGAGCTTTGTCCACCCGTTCGGTCGCGATAAATTGCGTTTTCGTTAAGGGTCAACCTGGAAATTATGTCAGCGAGCACGATGGATGGTGCACGTAATGTTGCAATTATGACGACAGGCGCAAATTATGAAGCTGTTTGCCTTGCTCATGAATGGGGATTGCAGATTCGTTCTCACACTTCTTCAAGGCCCTTTTGAATTCGTGCCATGATTTTTCAATAATTTTATGATAAGAACCCGAGAACAGGTCAAGTTTGTATTTTTGACCCATGCATGTAGCCCTGACTAAAAGCGATTCGAACACAATTGATGGAATTCGAATGCGTGATCTTTGACTATTGAATTGGAGATCCGTCGATGCTTCAGCTGATTACATAAATAAGAGATTTGTTTATTTTTGGTATTCCCTCGTGGAATTTGTCCTCGACTATTTTCAAGTATAAGCTGATGATTATCTTACGTAACTTTTTGCTGTCCAAGAACCTCTTAGGTGGGCTTGTAAGCCACAATTGAATTAACCCATTAAATTAAACTTTGCATGTGAATTTGCAAGTTGATTATAAAAGATAGTGACTTCAGCTGCTACAGTTTTGTTTAGGTTGAGGTGTTCAAATTAAGAAAAAAAAAAGGCTCAAATTCAACCTCGGTTGTACAGAAAAAAATGTCGGATGTAGAAAATAGCAAAAAAATAAAATAAAAGTAATAATCACACCAAACAACAAAACTAAACTCCGCTCAAATATGTAACGAATTTTTCTGCGTATATATGTGATACCATATTTTGTTTTCTAACAAATTACTCATGAAATTTGAAAAAATTACCAAAAAAATTCCTATACCCATTAAGCTTGTGCCAATTGTCAATTTAATTATAAACCTTTCGATTGTACCAATGTAGTCATAAACCATTGGACGATTTACCAAATTAGTATTGGGCTTTTTGACACTTTACTAATTTAGTCATTTCGACTAATTTGTAGGAAATCGCTAACATGGCAATCTAGTTAACACCGATTGTCCTCTGTAGCACTACCAGTGCTGACGTGAATATTTTTTTAGAATTTTGATTTTTATCATTATTTCTTCTTCTCTTTATTTTTTCTCTAAACCTAAGTCCATGATTCTCACCCAAATCTTGGCAAGAGTTGCAACGTCCTCACCTATGGCTAGTGAGGGGATCAAGCCCTCACTGAGACTAGGGTGTGACCCTCACTCATTAGGTGATGAGTGTCAACAGCAACCTTGCTGGCCCAAGGTAGGGGAAAAAAAGGAAAGAAGAAAGAAAAGAATGAAAAAATTACAAACTATTTTTACAAAAATTAAAGAATTCTTCTAGTCAACACTGATCATGCTTCATAGGATGCTCAACGTTGATTAGATTGCCTCTTTAGCCATTTTTTTGCCAAAATTGACCGAAATGACTAAATTAATGAATCGTTAAAAAGTTTATGACTATTGGCATAATTGAATGATTTTGAAGTAAATTCGTTAAATTGAAAGATCTATTAATAAATTGATATAGTGCAATCGGTTTTAAATTTTTTATAATTTCCTGGTGTGCTAAACTTTTAAAAGTATGTTTGATTGACTTTATCAATCCTGTTTGATTTGGCTTTAGGCAAATGCCCTTAGGAAAATGCAAATACCTTTAGACTAAATAAGTTTTCTGAAAAGCAAATAGCGCTTGGTAAATTGTAAATATAAATTGCATTGTGAAATAACTTTAGCCTAAATGTCATTTGGTAAATACTACATTTTGTAAAAAAAATTTGCTAAATGTTTTATTAAAAAATATTACAAATATTTTTATCTTAAATCTACTCACCATTGGCCAAAATTGGTCGTTAGACAGCCTCGCCTAAGGTCGTGTGACCTTAGGCGACCGTCTGCTAGGTCGTAACCTAGTTTTATTGCTTGGGTTTGTGCGATCTAGGGGGATAGTCACTTGGGTTCGCATGACCTAGGCGTGTGACCCAAGTGACTATCGCCTGAGGTGGTCGAACCTCAGGCTGCCTTGCCTAAGGTCGTGCAACCTTAGGCGGCAGTTGTCAGGATTGAGTGAACCCTCAATTGGTGGTTGTTGGTATCGGGGACCCCTTGACCGGCAATTGTTGGCCTCATTAGCTTCTTGGATAAGAAGAATAGTACTGCCTGCGTGAGCAGTACCAACTTGTATTTCAAATGTACAATTTCCCAAAGGAGTGTCGGACCCACCTTAAGTTAAAGGCTTTTATAGTCATTTGGAGATACAATTGTATATAACCAAAGTTCTTCAAAAAATCGAATCAAGTGAGTTTGCATTTGATCAAGGTCTTTTAGGGGCCCAAAGCTCCTTTGTAAAGCCGAACCAGACGAGGCTATCTTTTGGGTCAAATGTTTGATGGACTTGACATCCTCCTAATTTTCACTTAAATGGTGTATCTCCCTCCCCCTCCCTCCTGGCCGTATGTGTGCCACTTGTTCTAATTTATACGAGACATTAGGGTGTGTTTTGGAAAATATTATTTTAAAAATATGATTTGTATTATTCATAAAATATACTTATGAAAAATACTTTCATTTTTCATGAACGAAAATATTAAAAACAAAGATTATTTTCGATAATGAAAATATATTTCATAAATTTTATTATTTTAAGCGATACAAGCGATTATTATTTACAAAATATTTTTCGAATTATTCATTTTTTACAAAGCAAACGTTGTTCCACTTTTGAGCAAAAGAGAAAAAAGAAGGAAAATGAGTTTGCGTTTGATCTTCTATTAGATGGTGTCATAGGTTCCAACCTTATTTTGACACAGCCCAACATTACTTCCTCGTGTACAAGGACGGCCCAATTTGTCATGGAGAGAGCTCTATCTATTCTATAGTCTTAAACAGATATCTAACTCTGATGCAACTAATTTTGCGAAATACCTTCTCTAAACATAAATGCGATTTTACCTTTTCCGAAGTAGAGTCATGAGGTAGATTCTCTTTGTATCAAACGATTGAAATATTTATCTAGCACTTGGCTCACTTTTTGCTCGGTTTTTGAAAACTTAATAAGTTATTTAATGGACCTAGAGTTTATCGACTCAAAACGGATTTTCACGTGATAAAAAGATAAATTAAGTCGTGGTGCTATCTTTTTTTGGACAGAATGAGATCAAAGAATTGAATGCAAGCTACAATATGCCATCAATGCAGGATTAGTAAAAGATCAAACTTGACATGAACCAAGTACAAGAACATACATTTCGAACCGAAAAGAGAAAGCAAAACCTTAAAAATTAATGGGAATTTATAATTCTCTTTTGTAGTTAGAAAAGAGATACATAATTTGGAGACAAAAATCAATCTAAAAAAGATACAGTACAGTGCAAATCTAACATGAAATTGCCGGCCCATAGCCAGCCCCGCTGCACGCGCGCGCGGCTGCATACACCAACCGCGGCGACGTTGACCGAACGAGAGGGGGCACTCCCGTGGACACACGATAAGCACGCGGAAGGATATCCGGAGTCGCATGATTTCGGGAGGACCGAGAAAAAAAGAAGAAAAGAAATTGAGGTCGAGCATTATCCATTCAGCAGGAAGGCGGAGAAGAAGACAAATCCCGCGTATCTGGTCAGTGGTTCTTTATAGATTCTTGGTTTCCCTTGATGAGTCTCCCCTTTACTTTCAGTTGTAGTTTATCTTTGTGGGATGAGAGGTGGGGACATGCATATGTCTGGTTTCCGTTGATCTTGTGACGGGTGCAATGTGTTCTTTGAACTCGGGACGCTTTTGACTGTCATCGGGGCGTGGAGTTCGATGGAATTTGAGGGGCCTTTTCGAGAATTCTTTGAGACAATTATGCCGTGGGCGAGCTCATAGTTCTTGGTGGATATTCTCGTTCTTGAATTCTTGATTTTCGGCCACTTAGTATGGCGGGGGAAAGCAAGATTAGCTGGGGGAGATCTTATTCTTGGGTGGTAATGTGACTGCTGTTCAATTGTTTGACTTCGGTTGGTTGGTTGGTATTCTACGTGTTTACAATTAGTGAAGGCGGAATTATATGTTTCTCCCCATCTTGTGTGTACTTTCTACTAGTTTTTAAAAAGAAGAGTACTGGTTTAGCAGGACTGGTGGTGGGATTACTGTTAACTGGGGCATGGATCAAGCAATGTCGCTGTTCATCCTGTCGCCGCTAGTGGTATAGATACAGCCAATGCATTTCACTGCTGGTTGGCAATCGATTGCTGCGATGGGGTATGCAATGAGCAGACTAGAGATTGAACCTGAGTCGTGGGAGGAAGAGAAGAGCTTGGATGGGGTTGGTAACAGCCAAGGACCAAATGGGTTGCCAAGATGTTTGGATCATGAGATAGCGCATTTGACGAATCTGAAGTCGAGGCCCCATGAACATTTGATCCGAGATTTCCCTGGGAGGCGGGCTCTGCCTGTTTCCCCCGTTAAAATGCTGGCAGGTCGAGAGTGTAATTATTCAGGAAGGGGGAGGTTCTCTTCTGCTGATTGCTGTCACATGCTGAGCAGATATGTGCCTGTTAATGGTCCTTTGCTTATATATCGGATGAATAGTCGAGCATATGTTTCGCAGTTTTCAGCTGATGGTTCTCTATTTGTTGCTGGCTTTCAGGTACAGCATGTGTTACAGGAACTTGAATATGTTTCATGGGAATTGTAATGTACTAGAGTGTTCATGCTTCGACATTTTACCACTTTCTATGGTCACAAAAACTGAGCCTAAGAGACATTTCCTATGTCAGGTTTTATTGGTGTATCCTCTTATCTAGCTATATGATATGGGATGCATCAATGTAGCAAATGTGATTTCTAACTCTACTTTTCCAACCTCTGCAGGGTAGCCACATTAGGATTTATAATGTTGAAAAAGGATGGAAATGTCAGAAGAACATTCTTGCCAAGAGTTTACGGTGGACAATCACTGATACATCTCTTTCTCCTGACCAGCGTTACCTTGTGAGTTCATGTATCTCTTGCAAGGAACTAAATCTATATTTCCTGAACTTTTTGTATTTTCAAGTCATAGAACATCTAGCCGAACTCAGTTTCAAGAAACTAGGTATGGCATATGGATGTTGCAGCATCTGTTGCTCACTTTACGTGCAGCGTACATCATAACTTTTGTTATGCCAAAATATTGTACTTGTATGTAGTAAAATTTGATAGACACACACATATAGTAGATGTTTTCAACCCTGAAGAGTGTCATGCGTGTGACTCATGGTAAATTTTCACTTTTGGGGCATGGAGGCTGACTCTGGCCCCTGGTGTTAGTGGGTCAGAGAAACTATGCAAGATGACACTTATTTTATTATCTATAACGTATGGGAAATAATTTGGATGTCAATTCAAGTTCTTAGAGTTTCTATTGAGGTCATGAATTCTGAAAAAACCAACATACTCTTCTGCTTTTAGAGAGATATTTCGAGTCTTGTTCTTGTTCTCGTTCTGCTTCTGGACTGTGCATTTCTGTTTCACGTGGATATGAATGTTTTTAGCTTTAATTTTTCATCAGGCATTCTTATAGGAATGTACATTGAGAGCTACAGTTGCGTCTCCTACTTGGTGTTTTTGCATTTCCATCCTTCAGGAAATTACCAGTGCTATTCAGATAGTTACATGTGATTGGCTGTTGACTCTTGATAATGGTCTAGAAATTCTCAGCTAGGAGCTAGAAGAATTATACAAGCCAGATGTTATTTCATAGTAACACAAGGCCTCTTTCACTTGATTGATGAGTAGCAGATTCTCAAAATCAAGTTGCTCATTCACGATACTATAGTAGATGGGAGTTTTGTTCTGTTTTTACTGTGAATATGGCTTCTATGATATTAGAGTATTTGTGATGTCACTAGGGAAGAGGAGAAAAAAGATTAGATGCATACAAGGGGAATGGAATTCAGTGCTTGGTGTACATGAGGATTTCTTCAGTGATTACACACCAGATAGAATTTCTATGAGCAGCAAGAGAATTGATTTTTACTGGGTTTAATTCAAGCATTTTGTTATGGCATTCTATTTTATTACTCACATTTTTTAGCATTGTCTTTCTGCAGGTTGAAGCTTTCTGGTTTCTTCATTAGCTAATTCTATCATCAGTTGAATGTAGATATATTGTATCTCTTGAATAACACTTGCTTGCTTACTTAGCAAATAAAGATATATCATATCTCTCTCTAACTTAAGTTGGCACAAAGGATCACTTAAGTGTCAAAAGTTACAAAAGGTACACTTAAGTGCCAAAATCGGAGCAAAAGGAACGGTATAAAGATAACTAAGTTCAGAAATTTTTTTTTCGTGGAAGCAATATGTTATCTTTGACACATTGGTCTACCATGACAATTTCTGATCATTCTTAAGTGTATAAGTTCATATCATTTATATTCATGTGCAATCTTACAAGGATGGTTTGCTCTTACTGGAATCCAACATGGTTGAGTTGGGTTTCTCCACTTGGTGGGCAAAACAGCACACTAAAATTCTGGATAGCTTAGCCTGAAGCAAGAATTTTGGTTTTCTCTTATCCAGTCCCTTTCTGAGCTCAACATTTTGTTAGACTTTTGTTGAGCATGTTTTGACTCTGGAGTTTAAAAGCCCTCAGAACTCAATCCAAGCAACATTGGAGGGTCTCTGTGCCTCCCTCTTATGGGTGCACAGTATTTAATCTCGTGTAGTTCTTGAATACTTCTCATCTACAGTTCTGCCTGAGGAAATATGGCCAGATTCACAATGTCTCAATCATCTTTTGGCTGCATCAGGTGGTTGTTCCTAAGTCAGCCAGTTGGAGTAAATAAGAAGGATATGAGTGGAATTGAGGGTCTCTGGTGAATAGATCCAAGTACCCCTGCGCTTAGCATTTGGAGTTTTTCCTAGAACCTGACTCCACCAGACTTAGGTTGGCTCGAAATATAGGAAATTCTTGTACTTCTGTAGTTATCTTTATGTGCTTTAAAATGGGTCTGCTGTGCTTATCAAAGCTTGTGCCTGGAAAACAGTTCCTATTCCTCCCATTCAATCATCAGGCAGTCAGTAATAAGCTTTTGAAGTTACTCATTTGATTTTGGTTAGTTCCTGAAGCAATTTTCTAACAGAACATTCTTCTGGTAGATTTGGCAGGGGAAATTGAATTGTTAGTACCTGTAATCACTTATGGCACCTATGTCCTTTGCACACTTTTTGAAGCACTTAAAACAACAAATTTATCGGGTAAATAATCACATCTGCATCCTTTTAATGGTTTTTCCCCTTTTCTTCCCTTTTAAAGTGTCTGTATTCCCTAAGCTGGACAAGAACTACTTAATGTCCTATTATGAGTTACTACAATTGAAGTAGTTTGATGGCATGAGCATGCTTTTTGTGCATATGAAATTCTTGACATTGAGCTTTTGCAAATCTTATGGTGTTGCCAGTTAATGAATTCCTATGGAGTTTTGATTTTTTTGACCATCCTTACAATTATGGATCAAAACTCTTGAAAGAAACATTCAAGGAAAAAAAAAAAGACAAAATTATGCAGGAGTTCCTTGTATCTTGTCCGATATTGATGACTAAACAATCTCCTCAAGATTTTCATTTTAAGCAAAATGATGGATTGATAGGTTTCTTGGCTCGGAGATATTGTGCTTGTATATTTTGGAATTCACCATCTTGCCTCCCATGTAGATTTTCTTTCAGAATATGTTTGCTTGGCATTCTTGAGTTGAGGTTATATGACTCCATTCCTCTTTCATCATCTGCAGGAGATCCATGAGGGTTTGGATTTTTCTGCTGACAGTGGACCATATTCTTTTGGAATCTTCTCTGTTAAATTTTCTACTGATGGACGAGAGCTCGTCGCTGGAAGCAGTGATGATTCTATATATATCTATGATCTTGTGGCAAATAAGCTTTCCCTCAGAATTCCAGCACATGAGGTAAAACTTTGGTAGTTTTTGTGCTTTTATGGATTTGTTTCTTATACGCTTCTTGCCAACTGCATGGAACTTAAAAGATCAGTGGGCAGTGTTCTGGCAGAGTTGCTTTTATTCTTTTGAATATAGTACTACTTAAGTTTGGTTTTGAATGGATCTCTACTGCCTGAGTAAATTCTTTCCTTTTGGAGATATAATAGCCCTTGGCAGTAATTGGTGATTTCCTGAGCAATATGCCGTGATTTAAATTCTTGTCAATGGCCTTGAATTATGATTTCAAACCTCTCTTGGCAGCTGATATGGCAGATCTCTTCATGCAAAGTTGATGCATATCTTTGGAAATGTAAGAACCGTTAAAAGTAACTAATTAATGTTCCTGCAATATGCCATGAGTTGTGTGATTCCAAACCCTCCCTGGGCAGCTGATATGTCGAATTTTTGATTTCAGAAAAGATGAACATATAGGCCAAGATTTTTTTTTCCCACTCAATTTTAGAGTTAGTCTTGTACTGCTGCTTTTATTGAAAATTACCACCTGACAATGTTGTAGGTTAGCCGCTGCCATTAAAAAAAGTTTCCACTATCCCTGCAGTTTTCTCTTTTTCTCTTTCCTTTATCTTGGAAACCCCAGAAGTCTATAATTGATTCAAGGCAGTTATTTCATTTTTAGTCTTTGAGTATAGTGGTTTTGCACAATGCAAACATCTGGTATTGGTAAAAATGAGCGAATTATGAGAAGGATTTGTTGCCTAGATTACTCATCTTGATTTTCCACCTATGCTCCTGCGAGTTCACTATGCCAAAATTGCAGATTCCACTTTTTTTTCTCGGGTTGTTAGACAAAGAATGATTCTCCAAATGAAAAGGCTGCTTGACAAAATTTTTGGGTTTTGTTGTTCTTTCCCTTTCCTGTTTTGTTGTGGGAAGAAAAGTTGAAATGAGCCAACTCTAGATGTTGAAACAATTATATAGTGGTCAAAGTGGAGTTATACTGTTGTCAACTCTCTTCAATTATCCTTTTAAGGTTGGAGAAGGAATGAGGGCCTTCTCTGTCAGAACTCTTGCTCCTTTTGCATCTTTAGCTGAGGAATTATGCACATCAAAATGCAAGTGCATAAGTTTGAAGATTATAAGGGGAAAAAAATAAATTGCTTGTACACTTTGTATTGTGGATTTAGTGTGCATAGAGTACCTTTTTTTTTTTTGGTTGGTAATTGAGTACCTAATTTACATGCAGTTAATATGTTTTCTAAACCAATCTATGCACATAGTTACCTTCAGAAAACCTTATACCCTGGTATCATCAAAAGGTCAAATGAGATGAGTGCATTGGTTGATTAGAACCTGAATGTCTGCATAGTTGGCAAGTCTTTACCTTCAGGTCCCTTCCTCTGGTTGCACCTAATCATTAATTTTTCTGATTATTTTGGCCTACTTCATGAATCTATTCATATCTCTGTTGCTGAATGAGAATGGTTCTACTTTATCAAATTCTGCAGGAGATATAGAACTGAACAAGTTTTTAGAATCTGATTTCCATTTTTAAATTGCAGGCTGATGTGAACACAGTTTGCTTTTCTGATGAAAGTGGTCATATAATTTATTCTGGAAGTGATGATACATACTGCAAGGTACTTAAGCTCAGTTTTTTTTTTTTTTTTTGTATAGCTTTTGGTTATATGAACTTGTGCAAATTATTCAGACATGATGCACGTTCAACACATTATTAAATGGGTGATAATCCAGTCATTATAGAAGCAATCATGGGGTTCTTTCTAATTTATTCGTCAATTCTCTTAATTGTGTTTCATAGACACTTCCCATGTAATTGGTGTTCACATCCACTTTCTCAGCCGATTTTGCACCCAATGCAAACAAATGTGCTCATTTACAATTGATATCACTCATAAGGCAGTGGTGGAAAAGGCTTGTTCATTGTTATTGTTTGTATTATCCTTGTTTATGATATTCTTATGGTCATGTGAATAACTGAGCATATTGCGCAAATTCATCGACACATGCCTAGTGAGAACTTGCAATTGCAAACTATAACATCATAAGTATCACAACTATTAACTTGAGAAAAAAATAAAAGCTGGCTCACCTTGTCAACAAGACATTGTTAGGGGTGAGCATGGTTCTAGGGTAGAACTTGGAACCTGAGAACTATACCGGTGGGAACTTGTAGGTTTCAGGTTCTAAGATATGCAGGGTAAGTTCTAAGCTCCAAAATCTGGAGAACTTGTACCCAAGGGTAGGTTTTAGGTTCTTGATTGGTGGAACTTGGAACTTGTAACTCGAACCTCGAACCTAGTATAAGTTTTTATACGCGATTTTGAGGTATTTCATGGCATTTGATAATAATTGTGTAATCCAAAATCACTATTCTAAATTTCCATTTTATGATCGAGAATTTTATTTTCGTAGACTATGAGATCAATGGAAACTCCAATTGCTTCTTAGATGCAGTTATGTTGGGCAATTGCTTCTTTTAAGATAATGATTCTATGTAATACAAGGGCAATCAGTGCATTAGAACCATAAAATTTCTTTATACTATTCGACAGGTGCATATAGACACTCGTTCCCAAGTAATTGATAATACAATCCTTGTTCATTTTTATTGTTGCATTTATTTTCATTTTGCTTAACTAAAGATGAAAAAAAGAACATGTTAGAACTTGGAACCAACCCTGGAACCTATAGCAAGGTAGGTTCTAGGTTCTACGTTCCAATGGGTAGGTTTCAAATTCCAAAAAATGAGGAACCTGTACCCGATGGTAGGTTTCAGGTTCCAGGTGGAATTTGGAACCGTCCACCCCTAGACATTGTGTAGGAGGCATGTCCAGTATACAGAGCTTTTTGACAAGCCAATAATTCACCTTGTTTCTGATTAATGTTAAAACTAGGTAAGTCTTTGATTTTTTACTATTGAAGGACTGGTAAGAAATGATGAAACATGTGATTATTCTAATGGTCACTAGCTTCTTACGATTAGTTATTGGCCAATCTTAGCTCTCTTCTCAACCATGATGAAGGTCATCTGTCAAACAATTAGATAGCATTATTTGGCAATTAGATTAAACAGCACCTTCAAAAGTACTTAGCTCAATTGTTTTTCGATATCACACTTCTTTTTTCTGTTGATTACGGTCATGTCTATTGTCGGTTTCTCCTGAGATGCGGTTCAGTTAAATTTTGGCTTGAAGCTCTGGCAGTACAAATTAATCATAATTATCATTTTGACACTTAAGTTTTCCCCTCTCAGAAGGTATGTTCTTTTCTTCAGTGCAACGGAACTAAGTCTAATTGTGTCTAAAATTACAACCCCATTTGTCCCATTCACTAGATGTATTTTTTGGCCTAGATTTTTTAGCACTTTCGAATGGAAGAAAGTGGAAGCCATCCTTTTGTTATAAGAGCTGTTTCACTTTTTTTAACCTACCCAAGCTGCTCCTTCAAATGATAGATTGATACAACTATGATGTTGTCTCATCTGAGAAAGTATCTGCACAGACAAACCTCGATATGCTGCTACTTCATCTTCAGGCAATGCCTGTGAGCACAGTCTTAATGTGCAATCATGTTGCAACCCTATTTGTCATGGTTCAATGTTAAAGAAATGGAGGATTCAGGATTTATGAGTTCAGAGGAGAACTGAAGCAAGCTGGAATGTTGGTCCTGTCGGGAAATGACATAACTATTTTTGTAGGTGTGGGATAGACGTTGCTTGGGTGCCAGAAACAAACCTGCAGGAGTTCTAATGGGACACCTTGAAGGCATTACATTCATTGATAGCCGTGGTGATGGTCGTTATTTCATATCAAACGGCAAAGATCAGAAAATCAAACTATGGGATATCCGGAAAATGGGCTCTGATATCAATTGGTTAGTGTGCTCAAATTCCATGTGCTGTGTAGAATTTGGTTTTGGCATCTGTTTACCTAAGCATCAATGCATACTTTCAGTTTTTTATCAAGGGTCATGTTAATGAGTGCCTCTAGTGCTCTAGAGGCACTCGTTAAGCATACTTAATGAGGAAATGTTCTACTTCACAAACATTGATTGCATATATCCTCAGAAAAATAGTACATTGAAAATCATAATTATTCCTTATTTGCATACTTTAAAAATGGAAACTGAGTGAACAATTATGTTGATGTAAATTTAGCAGTGCAATATATGAGCATGAAAACAATGAGCAGATGGAAGTATTAGAACTTAAGAAGTTGGAGATGCATCTTGATGTATGATGTGCAGATAGATGACTGCACAAGTTCTTTGTTGACTCATTTGCATCAATCCTTTTTCATTTGGCTTGCTCACGTCTCTTTTCTGCCAGAGATGGACGAGAGCATGGGTTTTAACTCTTTTTCTTCGGTTGATTTGGTGCAGCCGTCCAGGTCCTAGGAGTTATGAATGGGATTACAGATGGATGGACTACCCACCTCAGGCCAGGGATTTGAAACACCCATTCGATCGGTCAGTGGCGACATATAAAGGCCATTCGGTGTTGCGTACTCTTATTCGGTGCTACTTCTCCCCAGAACATAGGTAAGAAGAAACAAACATTGATTGAAAGTTCAAATAGGCAATAATATTCGATTGGGTGAGTCTTTTCGCTCCCTGCTTGATGGAGTGAGAAACAAATTAAACCTGTACACAAGTATGCAGCGGCGGCCAAGTTTGACCCACCCCAAGCTCCTAATAAGCTCGAATGCTGATTTAGTTTCCAGTTGATGTCCTTTTACTGAGACTAACCTGTTAATTCCATGTATTTGTTGCGTGCAGCACCGGCCAAAAGTATATCTACACTGGATCCCATGATTCTTGCGTTTATATCTTCGACGTGGTATGTCATTCTTTTTGCACTGTGTCGCTTTAATTCAGAATTATGTTAGTTGTTGTCCTGTTTGAACATCAACATGGAGATGTCATATATAGGATGGCTTGAAATCTAAATCCTACTGACCTATACCAGTTGCTTGAAATTATGCTGGAAAAACTTTTTATGCTCTTAGGCGCAACAAGAAAAAGGTACTTCTCTTTCTTGTTGGCTAGTTCAGGAGAGTGGAAAGATTCTCGACTGAATATGCGCTTCTCCTTCAACATTCCGCATGAGGATCAAGAGATCCAATGAGATTCATTCTCATCATAATCGAATTGTTATGCAGCATCCATTGTCAAATGCATTCAAGATGCATATAAGCAGGAAACCACGCATTTGCATACATGTTCTGTCCCTGCGCAGGTATCTACTATTTAAGAATTTTTTGGTGTTTTTTCATCGGATTTGCTTCGAATAGGTGACTGGAGCTCAAGTTGCAGCCCTCAAGCACCATAAATCACCGGTTCGAGACTGCAGTTGGCACCCGGAGTACCCGATGATCGTGAGCTCTTCTTGGGATGGGGATATTGTGAAATGGGAATTCTTCGGGAATGGAGAAATCGAGATCCCTGTGACGACGAAGAAGACGATCCGGAGGCGACATTTGTATTAAAAGACCGATGATGATTAGCCGGGTAAATAATCGTTGATATGGTAGTCCTAATACTTTCCTTCCCGTGTACAGATAAGGTGTATGATTCAGGCTATACACGCCTAACGACACATGCGATTCGTGAATTTCGTCGTACATAATCGACCTTCCGAGTATAATTGTGATCCATCGTTGCTTGTTACAAGCTTCCATTCCATCAGGTATCCACTTCAGTAGAGTAAAATCTTTCTTGAAAGCGTAATTTCCCAAATGAATAGCGTGGCGAAATTGCGATCTGGGTGACCGGGCCGCTCCGACCCTGTAACCGGACACCGGTCATAGTTCATAATGAAAAAAAAAAAAAAAAAATCCTCATCTTAACATGAATTCCCCTGCGTCCCCGCTGGATAAGAATAAACATGGATGAGACCGGAATTTTGAAGATGTTGAGCAAGTAGTTTATCAGAGGTCATTCCGTTCGGTTCGGTTTTTGGTGGATCTAATGGAATTTTCTATACGGAGGCCCACGTAGATTCCATCGAAAAGTAAGAGCTTTGTAAGGTTTTACTTTTAGCTCCCTTTCCAAAAAAATTTATATAGATTATAAATCAGAAGTGGGTTAGCTGTAAATGCTTTTACGCTCTCCCCTAGCCAAATTTCTTCTTCTCTTAAAGAGGGAGGAAGGAAAAAATGGGGTAAATGCACATCGTTTGGGAAATTGCCAATGTGGTTTCGTCCCAAGTGAGAAAGAATTTCGATGTGTTCACATTAAAATTGACCTGCCTTTTGTTGTCTGTCTACCGTACCTTGCCTTACCACAATTTTCACTTTATTTTTTTGGGTTTATGAGAGTTTAACTAAGTCTGGTTTGCGTTATATGTCATTTTGTTTCGGTGAAATTTGGTGAATTATGTAATTAAGTGGATGTGGTGCTTGGTGGGTAATTATTAAGCATTTGAATTCATGGTTACTTAGTGAGAGTAATTGATAATTTTGATTTTTTTTTATATATATCTTAACGCAAAGATAATAATGGACTTGAAACAAGAAAAAGGAGACAAACCCATATTTGCTTTAAATTTTATAGATAGGTTTAGTTCAAAAGAAAAAAAAAACCACTTCTTCATTAACTATGAGTTTTTTCTACTCATTTTGAACCTGTTATCAATTTTTTCCTCATAAAGAATAACTCAATCAATCGTGACCTTATCGTACTAATATTAATTCGATTTTAAATATTTATGTGAAATTTCAATCTAATGCTTTCTAGCCATTTGATTGGGCATTTTGTTTTTATCTCTTTTTAACCTTTTTGGAGCATAGTGATTACTATACAGCAAAGTATGAAGTTGCAGCTTGCCCCTCAAGGGGCATCATCACTTTGGGGCTCTAACTCCAACAAAGTGCCAAGCTGGTCATTAATTAAATCAATTGGCAAATCTCAGTTGGCTTTCCTAGCGTTTGGAACTGAATCAATGCCTTGCTTGCACGACATGAAAGCAAAACCGCGAGCGGGACCCGTTTAGCCATATAATTCGGCCGACATGTCTTAACATGACCCAACACCCCGTGGAGTCTACCAGTGTACTAAGCCCCCTGCCTAGGTCTGATATTAATGCATTCATTCCTATCTTACAATGATTGTGAATAGGGTTTTGAGAGTCGTTGATTTGCCAGCCAGCCTGCTGTAAGTGTCTCATCTGTCTTGAAAAATCATTATTTATTATTGTTATTATTTATATGCCATTTACTTCCATTGTCCTGAAACATTATGGATTGTGTCTGCCAATTTATATCCCATTCTATCTTTGAATGCCGTTTGCCCAGAAAGAGCCAAAACTTGGAGCTGCCCAAAAAGACATTTCACCCGTTCGAATTACATCTTACTTTTTAATTTGGACACCAAAAAATCGCAAATCATATTTATTGTGATACATTAACACCATATTTTTTCTCAAACCAAAAATCCCAAAATTTGTACATATGTGACACATTTACTTTATCGTCACAAAGAAATTGGGATAAATGTGTCACACATGTATGAGTTTAGAGTTTTTGTGTCATAGAAAAAGATTGTGATAAATATGTTACATGTATATAAGTTTGAGCTTTTTAGTATTATAGAAAGAAGTGAATGTATTACAATTGGCAAAATTTAGGATTTTTCTCGGTAAGTTTTTCCTCTTGTTTAATTTGAAACATCGAAAATGGGTAATAATTGTATGAGAATTTTTCATGAAATTCTGAGTTATTTATTGTTTGAAGGTTCGTGGAGTTTGCCCCTCTCTCTCTCTCTCTCTCTCTCTCTCTTTTCTGGTAAATGATTACTTACAATGAGAAGCACAGCGATGAAAATGAGTTCATCAGAGAGAAGTCTAATTGTTAAAAAGATGTTGTCGAATTTGATTTAGAGCCTAGTCCCCGGGCAAAATGGAATCCACTCTCCAATGGCAAAATGGTCACGAGTTTTGTCAATTTACAAAGAAATCTCACTGCCCATCTCCATTAGATTAATTGCCCAAAGAGAACAAATTACCATCTGAAAAATCCAAAAACACAACTTTTTATTTTTATTTTTGCAATTGAAAAATATTAAAAGATTCCTATAACCCCAATAAGTATTTTGTGGAGAACTATAAAATTAACCGTAATTCCAAAGCAAAAAACAAAAAAAATTGCAGAAACATATATTCATATTACTAGCGGTAATTAACAAGCAGCATATATTAACCCCTTGAAACATCTATAATGATATTTTCCATCCAGCCCTCTTATTATTCTCTATTTACCCAAACACCTATCACTGCCAAAGTGACAAATAAATAAATTGAATAAAAAAGCCAACCACCCCCCCCCCCCCCCCCCTCCGGGACCCATCGATTTAATCAAAATTCCCCCAAATCTTAAATCCTATACGTATCTTTTCTTCCGATTTTGCCCTCCTTCGAAAGGAGAAAAAGACAAAAATAAAAAAGGAAACAACATGAAGCTTACCGTGAATTCCCCATTTTACCCTCGCCACTGGCTGCACTGCGAGGTCGGCCTCGTCTTCTGCTTCCCGGCCTTCAACGGGCAAGGCGTCTGTACGGGCGGGACCATGCAGTTGTACTGCAGGCACAACGACGTGCTCAGCGGGATGTCGGCCGTCGGATTGATCTCGATCCCCGTCAGGAAGTTGTGCTGGAGGTACAGCGTCTGGATGTTCGCGGCCAGCAACCGGTCCACGAACGAGCCGGGCACCTGGCCCGTGAACCGGTTGTTGTTCAGGTACAGGTTCTGCACCGTCGAGAACATCGGGGATATCTCGCCCGACAGCCTGTTGTAGCTGAGGTCGACGGTCGAGATCGCCACCTGGGTCGCCGGCTGGACCAGCCCCTCGAACCAGTTGCGCTGCAGCTGGAGGTTCGTGATGGGGAACGCGAAGAGCCGGGCCGGGATGGGGCCCGAGAACCGGTTCATGCTGAGGTCGAGGTAGTTGAGCCGGTCCATTCGGCTCAGGACCCCGTCGACCGGCCCGCCGAGCAGGTTCCAGGAGAGGGAGAGGTACTGCAGCGAGGCCGGGAGGGTGAGCGGCCCGAGTGAGCCGGAAAGGTCGTTGTGCTTGAGGTCGAGCCGGGTCAGCGAATCGGAGACGAACGGTGGGACCGAGCCGGACAGCTTGTTGTGGCAGAGGATGAGGTTGGAAAGCTCCGGCAGCGTCCCGATGGCCCGGGGGATCGCTCCGGTGAGCTGGTTGAAGCTGAGGTCGAGCGTCCGGAGGCTCCGGAGCAGGCCGAGGTTCGCCGGGATCTCGCCGGAGAGGAAGTTCCGGCTGATGGCGAGGAACCGGAGGCTCTTGAGCTGGTACAGCGTCTGCGGCAGCGTCCCGAAAACCCGCCCCGGGACGAAGGTGAGCTCGGCGAGGGAGGAGAGCCGGCCAATCGCCGGGTCGATGCGGCCGCTCAGGCCCGGGGAGCCGGCCTTGGGGTCGCCGAGGTTGAGGGCGATCACCCGGTCGGCGTCGCAGAGGACGCCGGCGAAGTTGCATGGGTCGGCGGTGAAGTCCCAGGAGCCGAAGAAGGTGGACCCGGGCATGTCGTCGAGCGACTTCCGGATCGACTGGAGGGCCAAGAAGTCGTTGGGATCAAGAATCGCAAGAGCGCCGAGGCGGTCGCCGGCCATCAAGCACATTGCCCATATCACGCACGGCAGCACGCTCCGGAAGCGAGACCTCCCCGCGAGGACCCTCTGCTTCGCCATGGCAGGGACGTGAGCAGAGAGGCTTGGGGAACGAAGCTCTGGGGCTGCTGCTGGGGTCCCCGGGGGTCGAGCTTTATAGGGAGGAGGTGCTTTTCCCTGAAGGGACGAGGGCTGTACCGAGCGGTTCAGAGCGTGGGAGCTATAATGGCAGGCGACTCGCTGTCAACCAAGATTTATGCAGACGGAGGAAAAAGGGAGAGGTGGCTTGAAAGAGAAGGAAGAGGGGACCGGACGGGACCCGGAGGAGGAGGGTTGACGATCTTGTGCTTTGATGAATGCTGATGGATCTCCGATACTGGGGCGTTGGCTTCTCAGAGAAGATGAAGAAGGAAGTCGGCTACGCTACAGTCGTCGCTAGACTGGTCTGGTCTCTAGGCTACAACACTCCAAGGTTCGCTTTTGCTAATGCTATGCCTTGGCTATTGCATTTTCCTTTTTTTTTTTTTAATTCGTTAATAAATAGTTGTTGCGAGTTGTTTTACTGGTGTGGTGTTACTCGCTGGGGTTTTTCTTTATTGGGAATGGAGTTCGGGGACCAAACGGTTGTCCGAGCCTACGTGGGCAGCCTCGTACGCGAGGCTCGGGCGGGTGACAGGTCGGCTCGGATCACGTGATCCGTCTCGTGTTTGGTCCCCCGGAGGAATAAGGATGGAAGGACGGAGAGGCTGGTGGAGCAGGCCGAGGGGGGGAACTGCTCTGGGGTTCGGGTGCGGCGAGGGTGCACGGGGAAAGCGTGAGCTCGGGGGCTGCTGGTACGACACGTCATCGGTCAACGATTGACCTGGTGGGTGCCAGCTGTTTTCTCATCCGCATCATGCTCGTCATCGATTGCTTGTTGTCCTGTCTGGCCGTTCACATTCTTCATGCGAATGCTCATTTGTTTGCCTTCGCTTGTCTTTCTACTTTCACGGCAATTCCATCCCCACTTCCTTTTTTTTTTTTTTTTTCCTTTTTTAATTTTTTTTTGGTGGAATTGCCAAGTTCATTTGGAAATGGAGCGCTTGATTAGGTTTTACGCAAGTTTACGCTATTCAAATGAATTTTTACTTACTCGATTCAATAAAATTAATCAATCTGATTTAAAAATGAAGGGTTCGTAACAAATTAATTTCTCATTAATTGAACCGATAAAGCGGAAGTCAGAACCCTCAATTGTTTCGCTAGCTCAAGCGATCAATTGATTTCACAAAAAAAAAACACTTTTCTTTACATGAAAAGATGGTCAATTCTCTTTTCATAAAAAATAATAATTGACTACTTTTATTTATTGTCGGAAAAACTTATCATGAAAATTCCTACCTTAAAATTTCAGGACTCCTCAAATGAGAACTTGAAGACAAGTCCACCACTACATTTAAATAATTTAAATACCTGGATAAATTCAATCGCTTTTTCTTCATACGTTACTCAAGTCAAGAAATTAATGCTCTGGATTTACCGTACTTCAGGAAAAACTTCCTCACCACGCAAAGCACCAAAAACGGCTCCAAGTCAATTTTAATGTTATTTTATTGTTAAAAGAACTTTGGGTTATGTCTATAATCTCGGAATTACCTTGTTCCGGAGTTAGGTGATGAGCACATTCGACATCGAATAAATTCCCCAATTCATATTTTCACTCCCACAAAAATTTAATCGTCCCTAAGCTAATCTTAGTTTGGCCATGGTGGAACAAAACGAAAAAGAAAAAGAAAAGATTGCCATGTCAAGGGCAGTCAAACCTAATATTCCTTTGGTACCAAAAAAAAAAAAAAAAACCTAATATTCCAGGTCGCAATCTATCCACTACGTGCATACCAACTTTATAGTGTGACCCCCACAAAAGAACATTAAATAATACGAATTAATTCACGTAATATCATGCAGAACCAGTTCAAAAGCAAAGCTAGGTTACGATCTAGCACAAGTCAAAAAGGGTTGATGACCAAACTTAACTCGCAAACTTCTCAGTCAGCAATTTAATAATTGATTGGCGAAGTTAAAATCGACTATTAAGACCTTGGAACATTTGAAAACGACACCTCCCATGGAGAAAACAAACTAACACATGCGGAAAAATTCTGCTTTTTTTTGTTTACCTGCCTCTTTGTCTTAAATTGGACTTTATATCAATTTTATTATAATCCAGAAAATGACAGCTTCATTCTCGAAAACTTCATGAAAAAAGGCAAATGGGTTGAACACTATATAAATAGATACGACACAAAGAAGGTCAATCCATGACTAAACTTTTGAATTTGAATTATTTTATATATATATATATATATTAAAATCGTACGCACAAGGATATATGAATGTTCCAATTTGAACAGGATATATATTTTTTATCTTTTATTTTACGTTTTTTATGTTTGGAATTTTGATAATTTGGATATTTATGGAGGTCACTAAAAGCATAAGGGCGAAAACAAGAATAAAATAATTATTTTTGAAGGATTATCTGTCAACCAAGAACCGCCAATTCAGAAGCTGTTCGTGGTTGGTTGGCTTTACGTCGCATTGAAGCTGTTATTATTCAGCTCAATTATAGCATCGAGGTGGATTTCGGTTGAACCACTCTTATTAAATAATTCTTATCGAATTATCTTTTGTACTGCTTTAATTGATTTTACTTCGGATGGAAATCGAGCTCGAATGGATATGCCTTTTGCGCTTTTTCATGAAAAATTCTCTTTTTAAATATGCCATGCTTATCAATTTGCAATTGTAAATGAAAGTAGGACCAGAAATCAATGAAAACAAGTGCTTTCATCTTATAATGATTCTTTTTTTTTTTTTGGGCCGCATGTTATATGCTTGTTAAACGAGATCATAGGGCAGTAATACCTCAAGAGATAGCACTAACATTTCATTACAGAATGTTTTCATTTTGGCTATATTGATTATGCATAAGACGACATAAACAGCGCAATCAGAATAACAAACTTTCCTCAATTAGTTATACAACAAAATGCCCTATAACTCTCGTTGATAAAATCCATTGGAAAATATCAGGTGATAACTATTGGGTGCTTTCTCATGTGATACATTTGTGGAAGCACTGAGTAACACTATTAATTTATTTTACGTAAAATGAATGATTGAAAAAAAAAATCTAACAAATGACTACTTGTATCTCTTACAAAAATGAATGAACAAAAATATTTTTATTGCTTACGAAAATATTTAGACATAAATTGTCATCGATAATGAAAATATTTTCATTGATTAACTATTTCAAGCGATATAAGCGATCGGTTTTAGGAAGTTCATATTTAATTAATTAATTTTTGCGAAATAAATGAGCCCAAGGAGAGGAAAAAAGCTTAAATGAGGGAAAAAAATGTTTGTGAAATCAATGGCAAATGATATGTGAAAACACTAAGCATGAGCCACTCTTATTGGTCAAATTCTACATGGCATGTGCCCCTATTATTCTACTTGTACACATGAGATCTCTGTCCACTTATCAGCTCAAGCTTATTGGAAATGAATTTTTAGCATTTTGGATCCTAATTTTCTTATCCAAATCCTAACATTCAGTCTTTCTTGGAAATGGAAGTGTTCCCATGAACGGCCAAACCACCAAGAGAGCAAGTGCCACACAAGCCGCAGCGGGCATGCCCGTGGATCCGATCCGAGCAGACATCCCTTGCCATCGAAATGGACCCACCGCCGGTAGGTTCATCTTCACACCAGAGACGAGCGTTCAATCTCCGCACCCACTACCCCAGCGACTCCCAAAAATATCGCGAACCGCTCCTTACATGCACCGGGCACATAGTGCACCCGACGAATCTCGGCCGTCGGACTACTTGCGGTCCGCGCGATACGACGGTTGAAATTCACCAGACTCGCGTGGCGCCGGATCTACGAGAGCATTGCTCCGAAATTTTACACCCCCAGTTTGCCCATAACCACGTGCGAGGTTCCCTGCATGGGCTTTGCCACGAACGATGAAAGCTTTGCTGCTGTTCGGGTAAATAGCTGGTGAAGAAGGGGCTGTGGCTCATTTATGCAATTTGGATGTCAAGTCTCTTTCGTCCAGCTATCCCCATTCCCCATTGAATTGCCTTTGATCTATTACGTAATCGCGTGATGGGTATTATTTCATTTTCGCTCGGGCTTTACTAACATAACAGCATTTTAGAATACTATGAGAATCGTAGTTTGTTGTAAATTATGTGTTTTTAAAGAAGTCGATCCCACGTCCATCTATCATTATTTGGTATTTGATTTTTTGTGATTCAGAACAGACTATTATCCTTACAATTGATTAAAGACTGTTATCAAATCATTTCCCTTTTCGTTATCTTCTTGCTTAATCTAAAATGTAATCAAGGGCATAGACACTAGGAATAAAGAATTGTGAGGAACTCCGTTTTTTTTCCACAATGTAGTTGGCTTGACACTTAGAAAGCTAACCTCAGTCCTTTCTAAGCAAAGGCGGATCCACAAAGTGCTCCCCACTATGATTAGGGTTGGCAAATGAGTGGTTGTCTCTCTCTTGTTTAGATTTTGTTGAACCCCCTTTCCAAAGCACGACGGAGGATGATGCACCCCCACCTTCACCTAACGAGAGCTACCGCCCCAAACCCTCGAAGGTGGTTGGGTAGCCATCCACACCCTCTCTCTCATAAGCGATTGACAGAACAGATGAGTTCATGCAAATTAAGATAGTTATAGGACCTGATTGTATAATTAAAGACGTAAAATGATCCAATTCGGCAAACGGTGAAATTTAGATAAGCAAAACCGTCCTCAAGCCAACATGAGTACTGTTGATTTTTTATTTTATTTTATTTTGGTAAAGATGATTCATTTAGTTTAGTAAGTGATGTCAGCTTTACTCTAAGATGATGGTCCGACATTCCTTCAAAACAAAAAAGGATATTAATAGTTCGCGCGGATCGTTGACTGGTCTCATCACCATGTAATTTGCCTTCTCTTGCACGACAGCATCGGAAACGTGATTACCAAGCTTTAGCGAGACTCGCTCTTCTAGTTCACTCTTCTGATCACATCTGGGACAGAGGGAAAGAGAAGAAAAAGAACTCAGAATAAGAAACAAATGCAAAAAAGAAGAAGAAGAAAAAGTAGTAAAGACAATTTTTTTCGATATTCGGAATTGTGGGTCGGCCAAAAGATAAAATAGCAGGGGACCAATATAATTTGGTGCCAACTTAGATTAAAAAAATGAGCAGAGAAGAGTCCTTTTCCTTGTTAGGATCACCCTTGACATATCGAATGAATGCAGAGGATACTTCAGTCCCCAGGCACGCAGCCATATTCAATGTGTCTTCACTCCAACACAGGTGCCTTTCGCTTTTTGTTTTCTTTTCGCTCCATTTATTTGTTGGGCCAGCCCTGTTTCTTGAACTCGGTATCAGGAACGGGACGCGGAATTTGACGAGCGGACGCGCGTACGCAAAAGGGATGTGACCCTAACTGTGACACGGTTTTAGAAAGTTTGATACAGAAGTTCAAATTGATAGGTGGAGGTAAACCTCATGAATATGAGAAGTGTATAAGATCTCATGAGAAGTGTATAAGATCTGTTATTATGTAACGTGCAATAATATTTCAATAAATCATATTACCTCAGATCCTATGCATAGGAAAAAAAAAAAATCTAACAAGTCCATGGATGACATACCCATCCTAGAAAATTGTGGGTTCACCTAATCTTCGGAGTTACATCACCTCAGATCACATAGAGGACAGAATAGTCAAAGAGTTGGTCAATCCACTTTATTTATCTTAAACAATGGGTTCACCTAGGAAAATAATTCGAAGGGTAAGCTCATGGTAGACTCTACTGTCCTAGGGAAAATGTGGGTTCACCTAGACTGGACATATGCATGCATGGATGTGTACCACACATATATAGCTTAGGGACCTATATATATAATTTGGATTTATTATAGGCTTGGAAAATTCAAAGCCCTACATACTATGGTGTACGGCGATAGTTGTTATTAAATTCCAAATAATGCGATAACAAAACAACTGATTTAGGAATTGACAGGTGTATGGATTGTACATGATCTAGCAAGATGGCATCTATGAAAAAATTGGAGATAATTGCCCTTAGTAAAGAAGAAGAGATAATGTGACAGCTCAAGCAAACGGTATGAATCACAAATTATAGTGCTAAAACACTTCAAAAGAGTCCCCATTTACTAATAGGAAAATATATGAGAATTCCTATGTGTATCTTGTCGATTTCAATATCTATCTTCATGTGAAATTTGTTTTATTTAAGAAGAATGAAATCGGGTCCGAACTGTGATAACCAAGTCACTTAATCCAATGGTTAACGACCCTTGCTAAGACATAAAAGCTCTTAAATTTGAGTAACAAACGAAATATAAAAGTTAATGTAGGGCAACTCATTTTCAATCCGTTAATGCAGCAGAGATTTGGAGAAGTCTAGGATAATTAACATATCATAAAGAAAAAAAAGTCTCTTCACTTACCCTGAACAGAGTATTTAGGTTATTTTTCAACAAAGAGCCTTCTTGCCTTAATTGTTCCAAGCAACTAAACACCCGGGACAGCACATTACATTTCACATCACTTGGAATAAATCGATCTTTCATCTTATATCGGTCGAACATAAAAGGATCATACCATCTTATATAGTAATTTTAGGATTTGATTACGGCCCATGTAGGATTTGTGCAGTGTTAATTATGGATTAGTGATAGAATCCTTAATTATCCCTCCATTTGAGAGCGATAAGCTTGAACCGTGGCTCGTCGGGGGAAAACTTGACCGACCTAGTTCATGCCTAACATTTTCCAGTGGGCTTGGTATAAATCCATGTTCTTGTGACATGGGCCACTCACTCCTAACTATGGGCTTGGTATCAATCCATGTTCTTGTGACATGGGCCACTCACTCCTAACTAGTGTGTTCTTGAGGTGGAATATCTTCTGTCCATATCATAACCCGGATGCCCATGCAATGTAATCCTGTTTCTATGTTCCCTTAGTTATTGATCTGGTTCCCAGTTCTAAATAAAGTGGAACAGGTTGGAACTGTTAATATGCGGTTAGGATCTCGGATGTTCATATTTCGTTGCAAAACAGGTGGTTCAAAAGACTGCTTCAACCTTCGTCCAAGAGCCTCGACAGCCACGAAAAACCCTGCTGTTCGAGGAACTGCCTCATGTAGATGCAAGGTCATGACGCATCGTTGCTTTTCGGTGGAGCTCTGTCTTGCAATGTTTTATTTCCATCGAGCGAGCCCGATATGTGTGGAGGTTGATGGGGATGCTGTCTATTTAGATATTCATCTTCCAACTTCGTGTCTCCAAGTTAGATTACCATCTAATGCATAATGAATTGCTAGTGCCACTCTTCTTATACCATTTAGTATAAATTTGCATGTTCGGTAATTTTACGGGATGGAATGGTGGGAATTAAACCGAAAACTTTTTGGGTCATGGTTAGGGTGTGGTGCCCCTAAGTTCCATTGGTTTGGTCCGGTTCTTAATTCTTCTTGGATCCGTTACTATGTTATTCACTTTTACTTTGCTTAACTAAAAATGAAACAAAGGAAGAAGAAGAAAAAATAATAAAAATAAAAAACTTGGCAATTTCCCAAGTAGATCCTAGAATCGATTGATAGGAGAGGTTATAGATTTCAGGGTATGTAAAATAGATTTTAGGTTCTTAAAATTAGAGAATTGGTCCTAACAAAGTAGGTTTAAGGTAAAATCCAAATGATCTTGAAACTGCTCACCTCTACTCACTATTAATAAGCCTAAATCATTCATTTGAGGAGGAGAATTTGCAACAAACGAGGCTTCAATTTTTGGTGTTTCCTTTTTTTTTGGGTGCCCTTTATGTCATTTTCCTTACTTGCCATCTATGGTCTTAAAGACTTGTGGGCTGTATTTTCTAAATGCAAAGGGCTTTAAGTGGAAGGGGTTTTTCTAAATATAAATAGTATTTGGTAGAGTATAATGTAAAAGTGCAATGAAAAATAA
This sequence comes from Corymbia citriodora subsp. variegata, assembly GCA_014858505.1. Taxonomy (NCBI): domain Eukaryota; kingdom Viridiplantae; phylum Streptophyta; class Magnoliopsida; order Myrtales; family Myrtaceae; genus Corymbia; species Corymbia citriodora. The sequence continues at coordinate 8,372,073 of CM026420.1, read as the reverse complement.
TTTTGGTTTAAATGTTGTAAAGAAAAAACTATAACTTTTCTTTTTTTTAGAAAGAACCTCAAGCCTTCATTGGTAGGGTTCATGTTGCCAATAAGCCAAATTTAGTGCTAGCTAGCTTTACTTAAGATTGCGCCATTTGGCTCACTAACAGTTAGATCTGACCTCATTGGTAATATCTCTTGATAATGACATTTTTGAAATTTCAAAAGTTTAGCGAGAGCAAAATTGAAAGAAAAATAAATACATCAACATTCCGAAAATGCTAAATCTCAAAGCTGCCATGAAGAATATGAAAGTACAATGCATTCCCCCAAAACTCTAAAAATAAACAAAATTTTTTGTCGAAGGTCCTTAGGGCCCAAAGGCCCTTGACGCACGTTGTGGTTTTTGGAACACGACACGTTTCGAAACGAGAGGAAAAAGGAAAAAAAGAAAAAAAGAAAAAAGAAAACAGGATTTGGGCTTTTTCTGTTTTAAAGCATTAGTGAATTCGGGCCCATATATATAAGTTGCTTCAAGCAAGTCAGGTCAGGCGGGACGCCATGCTGCTTCGCTCCGTCCGCGCATTGCTTCCCACCGCCAACCGCCGCTTCTCGGCGGAGGCTGTGGCGGCGGAGAGCCCACCGGCCGCCTCCGCTACCGCCCCCGCCTCCGCCCCTCCCTCGGGAACAGCGTCGAAGAGGAAAGGCGGAGACACGCTGGGGAAGAGGCTGCTGAGCCTGGTGTACGCGAAGCGCAGTGCGGTGGTGACGATTCGCAAATGGAAAGAGGAAGGAGGCGCGGTGCGCAAGTACGAGCTCAATCGCATCGTCAGAGAGCTTCGCAAGCTCAAGCGCTACAAGCACGCCCTCGAGGTTCTCCTCTCTCTGCCTCGAACTCATTTTTACACTAGGGGTAGTTCAGTTCTCGCACTCTTGCGAGGTTAGCCATGTAGAGGCAAAGCTCTGAAAGGAGAGCTCTATTAGTTCGGAATTATAGGTAGATAGGAGCTAAGCAAGTAACTGGTGTTGAGTACGTTTCTCGACGTGGTAGTACTTCGTAAAACAAGGAGACAAATTAGATGGGTACTGTCTTTTCTTTGCTTTGGCGATTGGGACATGATGTTGAATGGTTGGGGAATAGCTGACAATGTAAACTAAAAGATGTGGAATTTGTGGCATATTTTCTATTAAATCTTGCATGTGATGAATTGGTGATTAAGAATCTTGGTCGCTTATTGCAAATGTGCCGATGAGTAGTTCACAATTGGAGATACTACTTACTGCTGGCAGTAACAGAGAATGGTAATTCAACACCTGCATGCTCTCTATCTCTCGGGGCATGATCGAGGATAGTGTTGGTGGAGGAGGAACAGGAGAATGGATGCGTGTGTAGTGGAGGGTAATCTTGAGGATTGGCATAGTAATAGGGAGATGTGCAGATGTTGCCATGTTTGTAGCAGTTCTTTGTTCTTATTGTGGTAATGGAGGGATGATTGTGGAGCAATAGTGGTCGGAAATGGTGTATTAGGGGCAAATTGTGATTGTGATGATGTTGGTGCTGGTGCTGGTGACAGTACAGAAAGGACTGGGTAGCCTTGTTATCTCCTTTAAACCAAGATGCTGTATGTTCTTTATATCCCATATCCTGTTATCCCCTTTTCATTTCCCTTTTTTCTTTTTCAATTCAGAATTGGTCTATTGTCCCCTATTTGTGGATTTACTTAGTTGAGACCTGACTATAAGATAAGATGAGTTAACTTATCACATCTGATATCTCATTAGCCTTGGTATTACGATTGAAAATGTACTGCAATACAATAGATACGGTTTTTTTTTTTTTTGGCGATCTGAATTGGAGCAAGCACTTAAAACTTTTGAATCGTGATTAATAAGTTATAGGGGAGAGATGTACCTCTAAAGAAAAAGGCAAAGAGAGGAAATGGTCTTCTTTTAATATGTATGTGGACAAGTTAAAAAAAGTACGATTATTTTAAATAAATACTTAGCTTTTTGGAAAAATGGGATGGCAAGTACTACTTATGGTCAATTGTGCATTCAAACAATTCTAGTGCTTTCTAAGGTACTAAATAATGAAAATTCTTTTAGAAAGTCCTTGTTCCGTGTGCAGATAATCCTCTATCAAGTCATTGAGGTTTTTAGCAAAAGTTGCTTGAAGATATTAATGCAGGAACAACTTTCATTGACACATCTATGAGTCCTTTTTTGCTCCATTGAGTGGAGCTTCCAGGGACCCACACAATTCACCTTAGGAATTTTTTGGTTGATAGCAGGAGCTCGATGTCCTTAGACTCAACAATTTGCTTATAGAAGGCCAACATGTCTCGGCCCTTGCATGGCTTCGTATTCTTATAATTTAAATGTCTAGTCTAGCCTCAAACTTGTGATAGTATTAATGATTATAGCATGAATGCTTAATGTTTGGTTATGTACTTTCCTTTCCAGATATGTGAATGGATGAGGTTACAGCAAGATATCACACTGTTAGCCGGTGACTATGCTGTTCACCTAGACCTGATTGCTAAAGTTCGTGGGCTTAACAGTGCAGAAAAGTTCTTCGAAGATCTCCCATCTCAGGTGAGAGGGGAGCATACCTGCAATGCTCTCCTCCACAACTATGCCAAGAAGCAGCTGTACAGCAAAGCTGAGGCGTTATTTGAGAAAATGTCTGAATGTGGTTTCTTGAAGAGCCCTCTTCCTTATAACCACATACTGTCTATGCATGTGTCCAGTGCACAGCTGGAGAAGGTTCCTGCAGTGATTGAAAAGTTGAAAAGGAGCACTTCACCTGACATAATCACCTATAATCTGTGGTTAACGAGCTGCAAGGAGCAAAATGATGTTGCGACAGCTGAAAGGGTTTTCCTTGAGCTAAAGAAGGCTAAAATACCTCCTGACTGGTTTAGCTACAGTATTCTGACCAATCTCTACATAAAAAACGCCTCTCTGGAAAAAGCATTATCCACTATAAAGGAGATGGAGAAAAGGACTTCACGTAAAACTCGGGTTGCATACTCATCCCTCCTGAGTTTATACACAAATATGGGAGACAAAGACGGCCTTCATCGGATATGGAAAAAGATGAATTCATTATTCCCAAAAATGAATGATGCTGAATATACTTGTATGATTTCATCAGTTGTAAAACTTGGGGACCTCAAAGAAGCGGAGAAGCTCTATACTGAGTGGGAGTTGGTTTCTACAACCGGTGATCCTAGGGTTGCAAACATACTTCTTGCTGCTCAGGTGAACAATGGCCAGATGGAATTGGCGGAGAAATTCTATGAACGGGTTGCAAAAAAGGGGGTTGCTCCTTGTTACACTACTTGGGAGCTTCTGACATGGGGTTATCTGAAAGAGAAGCAGATGGATAAAGCCTTTTATTATCTAAATAAGGCTATTGGTAGTGTTGAAAAATGGAACTTTGACAGAAAGTTGATTGCTGAATTATTTGAGAACCTACAGGAGCGTGGAAATGTTGAAGGAGCAGAGGAACTGCTAGTTATTCTTCGGAATGCCGGCCATTTGAGTACTGAGGTCTACAATTCACTGCTACAAACTTATGCCAAAGCCGGTGTGATGCCACTTGTTATTGCTGAGCGGATGAAGAAAGATGGTGTGTCCATGAATGATGAGACTTGTAAGCTACTGGATGAAACGAGCAAAATGTGCATGACTGAAGTTTCGTGCAAATTTTCCTAATGAAGATTGGGACCTACTTTGGAAATAATGGAAGAAAATGCCTTATCATAAGGATGCACATGATTGAGGTTTTTCACTCAGCATAATGTTTTGATAATTGATGATGATTCATTGGGTAGACAGCTATCTTATGGAATCAAGAGAGGTTTTACGCTCATCTGGATACAGTTGCAGGTCCTCGAGTCAACAAGCTAATTGGGAACATTCAGTCATTTGTCGATTGGGTGATGGCATTTTTCTAGAGTTTTTCCTTTGCTGAATCCACTCCAATTTTCAGAGCAGGCATTGATATGGGAAATGTCCATGTCTTGGACATTGCAAGAAATTTGTTTTTCATTTAAATTTATCACCAGCTACTCGAGTGGTTACTAGCATTGGTGGCAATGGACAGCCTTGTGTATGTCGTCGAAATCCCTGGCGAATATCATCTTCATCTGTGAAACATATGGAGGAAAGAGATAACCGAGCAAGCATCAGCCTCGGACTTTCTTCAAATCTCAACAATTGATCTCGCAACTCACAAGAATTGTAGGTGTTGTAGTGGGAGCAATAGGTGCTTGACGTTAATCACTCAAAGTTGTTCCCCTTTATATTATCAACAGAAATGACATTTTCAGGATCGTTAAAGCATTGGCTGGATTACTCACGTGGTAACTGTGGAGAGTTTTCTTTGCAATTAGTGCTTGTCAAGGCCACCTCTGTTTTCACATGCTTATGTTCCCTTGGTTTGTGAATGGTTTAGTGGAATCTTTTCTATAATAGCTTGCATATTATGAAGCAATTTGATTTGGCAGGGTATTTTGATGTATAATCAATGGAGCCCCAAGAAATAAGGAATGTCTTTGCTCGACCGCAATCCATAGTCAGATACAATCGAGAACTCTTGATTTTGCGAGACTAACGCAATTTACACATGATCGGTGGCTGTAGTTGGCCCAAATCCATCGTAGAGGGGGCCTGGGCGATCAGCTATCAGAAAGCATGCAAATTATTCGAAGAAGTACAATGATGCAGAAAGGTAAGTTGAGACTCAACCCAATTTTAGGATGATTTTCAGGTATCCTTTGAATCTGAACATACAATAACAAGAGCAACTCCTTCTAGGAAATCAGAAACTTCGCGATTCCTGATAATCTTGGGATGTTTATACTGACTAGCGGGCGCTCCCTTCTCAGTCGCGATCTGCAATAGCCTATCAAAGCTTCCGGGGGTTACAATATACACCAACAGAGGCCCGAGTTCGCCTCTTTCTCTATGCACCTTGTAGATACCTCCAAAGTCGTCCTCAAGAGATACACAGCATCTATTAAGATCGATCATACTGTCCTTCAATTTGTCTTTGAATGAGATGCTTTTGACTTCTAGATAAATCTTCAAATGCTTGGGGCTCAAGTTTAAGTCCATGGAACAAGCGTATTCTGTGATTTCCGCCTCCAAGACATCTTCAAGCAGGACTCGCGTCTTTTCGACCACAGTTATCAAGTCCCTCTCGGTTACTATCTCGGAAGAAGATTTAGGAGCTCTCATCACGAACTCCAACTCTGGAGATGAGTTATAAAACCCAGTCACTCTGACTATGTCACCAAGTCGATACCGATAAAATCCTCTGCAAGTAGTAGCAACTACTTCATAGATCTTCCCGACCTCGACGCCCGAGACATCCACAATTTCCCTATTGGCGACACTGTTTTCATTGGGATCATAGGTGAGAAACTCGAAATAGGCCCCTGTTGGAAGCATTACAAACCGGGTATTTTCTGGAGGTTGCATCGGATCTAAGTTGATGCCCACGGGGCATTCAGACGCGAAGTAGTCTCCACCTAGTATCGAAACTTTTCCCGCATAGCGCTCGAGTTTCGGGTAATAATGCATCATACTTCCCGTTGTTACGGACTTGATGTACCTGAGATTCGGCCATAGCTTAATCAGAATCCCGTCCCAAGAGTTCTCTTTGCAGATCAACCTAATTCTTTCGGACAGATCCCTCTGAGGTCCTCCAAGAACCTCATTGACGGAATCCTTCATCGCCGTGTCGGAGGTATGCCAGCTCAGGAACCCTTTTTCTATGTCCTCACAGAGCGCCTCCCATTTTTCCTCCAGAAGGCAAAATGCTCTAACTAATCCGACGGCATATGGCGCTCGGATACTGTCGATCATATCCAAGTGTCTGAGGCCACACAGAAGGTGGCAGTACATCTGGCAGTCGACATCCGATCCCAGAATGACCTCTCGTGGACTAATGGAAGCAGACAGAAACTGCGACGACCTCATTTTGTTATTGTGCATTGGGTACGCCGTGGCTGCCATAACCTTGAACCCTCCCTTGGTCTGAGTGACATTTCCGGCATAAACAAACCAGAGACTCTTGTTCACCGATGGCCTCGGGGGAAACAACCTAAGAAAGATTCAAACTTCTTTTTACTCTGGCAAAATTCGGAAGAACTCCAATCTTTGACAAAAGCAACAGGCGATGGCAAGACAATTGCGGGGGTGGCATAAGAAGAGATTGATTGATTCGGGACAGAAAATTTACCTCCGAAGTACTGCAGCGCTGCCTTGGTGAGCTATGAATGAAGCCGCTCTCGACAGAGGCGTATCGAAGTAAGGTATCATCTTTGGCCTCATGGAACTTGTTCCGGAGCTGCCAATCGAACACAATGAATATAGTCCACAACAACCGAATAGCTATATCGCGTTAACTGATAGCAAGAGTCAATCAACTCATCAATCTCCTGCTATTTAGCTTGCTTTAGTTTTCGACATGGTTCTGATTCTTTCATGGAAGCAGATATTCAATTAGCTTGATAAAGATGCGAATTTGAAGTAAATTATTCTTTTGGCACGTTCAACAAAAATTAATAATAACACGAATCATGATCAACAGGACCAAACTTGCTGAACAGTCCAGTGAAGGTGAAATCACTTGCAGAATAAAGAAACTCGAGTTTCATCTAAATGGAACACCCAATTAAACATGCATTCATTAGAACAAAACCAGATTCCGAACTTTCACGGTAACAGTCTAGAAATTTTCGAATTGCTGTGTGGACAAAGCAAATTATACCTGTAGAAGAAACAGACGAGAGGATCAACACACAGGATCGGGTCGCTGCCGTCAACTAACCCATCAGCCGTCCGACTGATGTGGTCGGCGTAGTCGTCATAGCTAGACAGTGGGACTTCACGCCGGAAAGTCGCCACATCGACTGGCGCAGGATGGCCGCCGAGAAAGGGGCGCAGGTAACGCGCTCCCCCGTTGTGCTGGAGGATCGACTGCAGAGCCTCCAGCTGGTGGCGGACGGCGTCCCGGGTGAGGCCTTCGAGCTTCTCCAGGATCTCGCTGTCGGTCGCCATCTTGTCCGGTGAGACAGCGCCGTAGGTTAAGGGAAGGGGGCTTGGCGGTGCGCAATTTGCCGAGCCGCGAAGGATGCCGGAAGATCTTCGAGTTGGTCTGAAAGTCAGAAGTTCGACTCTGAAGTTTGACCGTTGAAGCCTTGCGGCCTGAAACCTTAAACTATGGACAGGTCGAAGAAATGGCGGTCTCGTCAAACCAGAACAGGGCCGTCCGCAGAATTGGTAACCGGTCCAACCGGACCGGTTATATCTTGATAGAATTCTATTTTGGTGGTCTCTTGATAGAATAAATCTTGCTTAAACGCATAGATTTTAGGTTATATATGTTTCTACAGAAATGAGAGTTGACCCAATTAGTGAAAAATCTTTCACCAAAAGGTTGATTTTTGGTTTTTTTATGCGATGGTGATTTCGCATAGGAATTGAATCCGCCTAATAAAGAAGAACAATGAATTTGAAGGTAGAAGCTTGGAAAGGATGGAAACTAAATTGATAAAGGTACATCGGTAATTTTCTCCTTTGTATTTGCAACAAGGCGTATTGTCTGTTAAGTATTGACTTAGATCAACCACATGATGACTTTATAAATTTTGCTGCCCCCAATAATTAAGACAACATTGATGGAGATGAATAGTATGTTCAACCAAATCATGTTTGTAGGTCAATTGTCTGGTGCTCTGCTTAACTCTCTGTGTCATAGCATGTTCACCCACTCAAAATCATTCTATGATTACTTGAGCACATGCTAGCATAGTAAAGTCTAATCCAAAATATACCAATTTACATATGATGAATTCTGTATTGAAGGAAACACTCTGCTTTAAAGTAATGAAAGAGGAACTCGAGACATTACATTAGAATAAAACTCGAACTTTTGCTCCATGTCCTACAAATACTAATATTGTGGGACGTAGATGGATTTATAAGTCTAAGTTATAGGCCGATGGTACATTAGAAAGATTAAAAGAAAGATTAGTCACCAAGGGATATACTGTAGATTTCCTGAGACATTTTCACTAGTTGTTCGACCAGGAAGTACAAAAATAGTCCTCACCATTACTACTGTTAAAGGTTGGCCCATCGAACTATTAGATATTAAAAATGCCTTCTTACATGATTTTTTTGATTTATTGTGACCTATTTACATGGAGCAAGTGCTAAGTTTTGAAAACAAAAATCACTCGTCTCATGTTTGCAAGTTAGAGAGAGCTTTGTATTGCCTCAAATGGGCATCAAAAGCATGATTTGACCAATTTAACTCATTTCTTTTGGCATTCAGTTTCTTTTGTAGCCTTGTGGATGGCATTCTAGCTCTACTTTTATATGTAATGGCATGATTGTTACAATTGATGATCTAAATTTGCTCGATGGGTTCAACTCTACATTGAGTAGCAAATTCATAATGAAGGATATGGGTCCATTACACTATTTTCTAGGATTTGAGGTTTAGATATTCTTTGGTGGCTTTTATTTGTGCCAAAAATAATGTGCTTTGTCAATCCTTAAACGTGCATAAATGGAGGGATGCAAAACCAGTTTTCACACCTATGGCCACTAGTTCTCATTCCAATACATATGCATGACTATTTTTGGATCCTATGCTGTATTGAAGTACCACCAAGGCTCTTCAACATCTTACGGTCACATAGTCAAATATTTTTTCTTTTTTTGGGTAAAAAATTCAGATATTTCATATGTAGTCAATTCTGTCTGTCAATCAATTTATGCACCAACTTAGGAGTCAATTTCAAATTGTGATATGCATTTTGCGTTCTGTCAACGGACAATAAATCGAGGTGCACAAATCTTGTCCAAGTCAACTTTGGACTTGTTTGATCGTGGCATTATTTGAGAACCTACCGGCGCGTGGAAATCTTGAAGGAGCACAGGAACTGCTAGTTACTTTGGAAGGCCGGCCATGTGAGTACTGAGGTCTACAATTCACTATTTCGAACTTATGGCAAAGCCGGAGTGATGCCACTTTTTTATTGCTGAGCGGATGAAGAAAGATGGTGAATCCATGAACGATGAGACTTCGAAGCTACTGGATGAAACAACCGAAGTTTCATACAAATTTTCCTAACAAAGGTTGGGATTTACTTTGGAAATAATGGTAGAAACTGCCTTTTCATATGAATGAAGATGATTATGGATTTTCGCTCAGCATACTGGTTTGATAATTTATGTTGATTCATTGGGTAGACAGCTATATTGAGGAATTGAGAGAGATTATACACTCATCTGAATAAGTCCTTGAGTGAACAGGCTAATTTGGATTATTCGATCATTTGTCGATTGGGGGGAGAATTGCCAAAAAAGTCCTAAACCTATTAAGGTTGTGCCGGATCAGTCCTAAACCTTTTTCTTTGACCAATTCAGTCCTAAACCTTTTGCGATTGTGCCAATTTAGTCCATCCGGCCAAATTTGGCCGGCCGGAGCTGACGTGGACGTCGGCCGGCGCCGGCGACAATATTTTAATATTATTTTTATTATTTTCGAATTTTTTTTATTATTTTCCGAATTTTTTATTATTTTTTTAATTTTTCTGTTTTTCTCCCCCCGGCTAGCGGCAGTGGCCGGCTAGCTCCGATGAGGCTTGCCGGCCACTGCGCGAGGGCCGCGAAGCCCTCGCCGGCGGCCAGCGAGGGTTGTGGCCCCCGTCAGACCGGCCACCCTCGCTGGCGGCCTCGCCCTGGTTTGTGCGAGGCCGCCGGCGAGGGTCACGGCCCTCGGCAGCCTTGCCCTGGTCTGGGCGAGGTCGCCGGCTAGGGTCGCGACCCCCGGCGGCCTCGCCGAGACCTGGGCGAGGCGGCTTCGCCCAGATCTAGGTGAGGTTGCGGCCCCCAGGCCTCACCTTGGTCTGGGCGAGGGTCGCGGCCCCCGACGGCCTCACCCTGGTCTGGGCTAGGCCGCCAGCGAGGGTCGCGGCCCCCGACGGCCTCGCCCAGACCTGGGTGAGGCGGCTTCGCCCTCGCCCGCCTCACCCAGATCTAGGCTAGGGCGAGGCCGCCGGGGGCCGCGACCCTCGCCGGTGACCTCGCACAGACCAGGGTGAGGCCGCCAACGAGGGTGGCCGCGACCCTCGCTGGCCGCCGGCGAGGGCTTCGCGGCCCTCGCGCAGTGGCCGGCAAGCCTCGTCGGAGCTGGCCGGCCACTGCCGCCGGCGGGGGGAGGGGCAAGAGAAAAAAAAAGAAAAGAAAAAAACAGAAAAATTAATAAAATAATATTAAAATATTGTCGCCAGTGCCGCCCGGCGTCCACGTCAGCCCCGGCTGGCCAAATTTGGCCGGATGGACTAAATTGGCACAATCATAAAAGGTTTAGGACTGAATTGGTCGAAAAAAAAATGTTTAGGACTGATCCGGCACAACCCCAATAGGTTTAGGACTTTTTTCGATCATTTGTCGATTGGGCGATGACATTTTTCTCGAGTTTCTCTTTGCTGAATCCACTCCAATTTGTCACAGCAGGCATTGATAAGGGATGTGCCCTATACAGTGCAAGCATTTTGTCTTTCATTCAAACTGATCACCAGCTACTGAAAGTGGTCACTAGCATTAGGGGCAATGGACAGCTTATGTGCTTTATCTAAATCCATAATGAACATCATCTTCATCTGTGGGGTAGGAAGGAAAGAGTTACATCCGAGACAAAGATCAGCCTCAAACTTTTTGCAAATCCCAAAAATTGAACGTCACAACTCACGAGAATTATAGGTATCCTAATGGGACCAATAGGTGATGGGAATTATTCAAAGTTGTTCCTTTTCATATTACGACAGGAATGACATTCTCAGGATCATTTGAGCATTGGCTGCATTACTCCCGTCGAAACTGTGCAGTGTTTTTTTCCCAATTAGGGCTTGCCAAGGTCACCTCTGTTTTCACATGCCTATATAGCTTGCATATTCTGAAGTTATTTGATACGGCATGGTGTTTTGATGTATGATCAGTGGATGGATGGACACGTTAAGGTGAATAACTACAAATTTTACTTGAATCCCAGATGTTCCCTCGTTAATTATCGTTTTGTTTTCTTCATGCATAGACAGTAGACTAAGACCACCTTTCAAATCCAGCTGAACGCTCAAATTAGAGGTATTCACATTCCTTGTGGAACAATCTTTAGGAGGTTGCACTCAATAGAATAAAAACTACAAATTTTACTAGAATCCCAGATGTGCCCTCGTTAATCCTTTGTCCAAATTTTCACTTGACAGAGATGAAAAAACTCCCGAGTGCAAGTTATTCAAGCGTCCTGAGCGCAACCTCTTTGATCTCAAAAGATGTAAAACTACTGAGCACAAAAAATTAAATACTGAGGGCAAAATCAAAGTTTCCTAAGTGAGCTAGAAGGAAAAATCTCACTAAAGTAAAATAAATAGACGAAGACCAAGCCTAACTGCTCTAGTTTTTACCCAAATTTTAGATCCAAGAAAACGCCGTTTAGGCTAATGCGGGAACTCATTTCCAAAAGGCATCTTTTTGAATATGAAATTCGAGGAAAAGCTAAAGCAAAGGGTGATTTTGAAAGAAGTTTTAACAGAAGCAGATGTAATTAGCTGTTCATGTGGGAAATTTTCTACATGAGATGGACACATTGATCCTGCAAAACTCTCACTGTAGCATCCCCATATGATTCTTGACTTTACCAAAAATACAAAGACAATGGCGACGAAGTTCTAACTGGGTACCAGGAAACGACCATTGAGGTTCACCCACGATATTCTAACTCGACAAAGAAAACTAATTCAGCTAATAGTGAGTTGGATGCTGATAATATGCTTGCTAGTTAGGTTGTTCGTTGGCCATTGCCAATTGCCCAAATTTTTAGGAAATCGTCAATGTTTTCTTTGGTCGACATGAAATATCGAAACTTAAACTCGGCCAATCTTTTCGAATGGACTCAAAACAGGAGTAAGTTCAAGAGCTAAGCTGAAGAGGATAAAGCTAACTCAAATTTATCTCTAACATGTTAGATACAATCATGAACTTTTGATTTTGCAAGACTAATGCAATGTGCACATGATCAATGACTAATAGATCCAAATCCATTATAGAGGGGGCTGGCGAGAAAGCATTCAAATTACTCGAAAAAGTACAATGAGACATAGCAGCATAGCAGCAAGTTGAGACTCGACCCAAATTTAGGATGATCTTCAGGCATTCTTTGAATCTGAACACACAGTAGCAAGAGCAACTCCTTCCAGGAATTCAGAAACTTCGCGATTCCTGATAATCTTGGGATGTTTGTACTGACTGGCGGATGCTCCCTTCCCGGTCGCGATCTGCAATAACCTATCAAAGCTTCCAGGAGTTACAATATACACCAACAGAGGCCCGAGTACGCCTCTTTCTCTATGCACCTTGTAGATGCCTCCGAGGTCATCCTCCAGAGAAGCACAGCACTTTGTAAGATCGATCCTGTTGTCCTTCAATTTGTCCTCGAATGAGACGCCCTTGGCTTCTAGATAGATCTTCAATTGCTTGGGGCTCAAGTTTGAGTCCAAGGAACAAGCATACTCTGTGATTTCCGCCTCCAAGACATCTTCGAGCAGGACTCGCGTCTTTTCGACCACAGAGGTCAAGTCCCTCTCGGTTACTATATCGGAAGAAGATTTAGGAGCTCTCATCACGAACTCTAGCTCTGGAGACGAGTTATAAAACCCAGTCACTCTGACTAAGTCGCCCAGCCGATACCGATAAAGTCCTCTGAAAGTAGTAGCGACTATTTCATAGATCTTCCCGACCTCGACGCCGGAGACATCCACAATTTCCCCGTCGGTGACACTGTTATCATTGGGATCATAGGGTAGAAACTCAAAATAGGCCCCCGTTGGAATCACTACGAACCGGGTCTTTTCCGGAGGTTGTGTCGGCTCCAAGTTGACGCCCACGGGGCATTCAGATGCGAAGTAGCTTCCACCTATTATCGGAACGTTTCCTGCATAGCGCTTAAGTCTCGGGTAATAATGCATCATACTCCCCGTCGTTATACACTTGACGTACCTCAGATTCGGCCATAGCTTACTCAGGATCCCGTCCCAAGAGCTCTCTTTGCAGATGAGCTTAATTCTTTCGGACAGATCACTCCGAGGCCCTCCAAGAGCCTCGTTGACGGAATCCTTCATCGCCGTGTCAGAGGTATCCCAGCTCAGGAGCCCCTTCTCTATGTCCTCACAGAGCGCCTCCCATTTTTCCTCCAGAAGTGAAAATGCTTTAACTAATGCAACGGCATACGGTGCTTGGATATTGTCGACCATATCGAAGTGTCTGAGGCCACACAGAAGGTGGCAGTACGTCTGGCAGTCGACATCCAATCCCAGAATGACCTCTCGCGGACTAATGGAAGCAGACAGAAACTGCGACGAGCTCATTTTGTCCCTGTGCATCAGGTACGCCGTGGCTGCCATAACCTTGAACCCGCCCTTGGTCTGAGTGACATTCCCGGCATAAACAAACCAGAGACCCTTGTTCGCCGATGGCAGTGGGGGGAACAACCTAAGAAAGATTCAAACTTCCTATTACTTTGGCAAAATTCGGAAGAACTCCAATCATTGACAAAAGCGACAGGCGATGGCAAGACAACTGCGAGAATGGCACAACAAGCGAATGATTGATTCAGAACAGAGAATTTACCTCCGAAGTGCTGCAGCGCTGCTCTGTTGAGCTATGAATGAAGCCGCTCTCGTCAGAGGCGTATCATAGTAAGGTATCATCTTTGGCTTATTGGAAGTTGTTCCGGTGCTGCCAATCGAACATAATTAATATAGTCCACAACAAACGAACAGCTATATCGCATTAGCTGATAGCAAGAGTCGATCAACTCATCACTCTCCTGCTATTTAGCTTGTTTTAGTTCTCGACATGGTTCTGACTCTTCCATGGAAGCAGATACTCGATTAGCTCGAAAAAGATGCGAATTTGAAGTAAATTAATCTTTCGGCACGTACAACAAAAATTAATAACAACTCGGATTATGATTAACGGGACCAAAACTGCTGAATCATCCAGGGAAGCTGAAATCGCTCAACAAATCAAGAACCTCATGTCTTCTCATTTTCTTTATAAATGGTTTCATCTAAATGGAACGTCCAATTCAGCAACCATTCATTAGAACAACAAAACCAAATTCCAAACTTTTGCCGTAACCTGGCAGAAATCTTCGTAATGTCGTGGGGACAAAGCAATGATACCTGTAGAAGAAACAGGTGAGAGGCTCAGCACACAGGATCGGGTTGCCGTTGTTGACCATCCCGTCAGCCATCTGACTGATAAGGTTGGCGTAGTCTTCGTAGCTAGAGAGGGGGACCTCGCGCTGGAAAGTCACCACGTCGGCCTGCTCAGGATGGTCGCCAAGGAAGGAGCGGAGGTAACGCGAGCCGCCATCGTGCTGGAGGATCGACCGGAGAGTCTCCAGCTGGTGGCGGTGGGCGTCCCGGGTGAGGCCATCGAACTTCTCCATGATCTCGCCGTCGGTCGTCATCTTGTCCCTCCCTGACTGAATGAAAACCAGGAGTTGCGACTCTGAAGTCTCGACTTTTGAAGCCTGCAGGCTCGGAATCTTCTTTGACCTATATAGCGTGCATCTCCCCATGAAAATGTTCAGCCATTTGTCATTTATGATGTTGCCCTTTGATTCTTTCGTAAAGGAGATTTGGTCTCTCTAGTACTTGCTCTAACAGTTGTTCTTGCCTTTTTCGCTTACAAAGCGCTTGCGATCTCTTTGCACAGCCAAGCTTCCCCTTTTGCTCGTTCATTTCTTTCCTCTCTTTCCATTCCAAATTAGGTCGATGATTAAGAGAATGCTCCTAATATGCAAATGTAATCTAACCATAACAGCCTGGCGGCCACCTTTCCCACAAGAGAAAGGGCGTTGGGAAAATATTTTTGAATTTGAATAGAACGATGAAGTTAATATGATGAAGTTAATATGAATTCGAATCAATAGATCAATTAAATCGGACTTTGAAATATGATATCATTTTTTTAAGAATTTATTTGCCCTACCATAAATATCTTCTAGAATGTAACAAAGTTTCAAATGAGAATATTAGATAACAGTTCCAATATTTCTCAAAAAAATTCTCTAGGAAAACAATTTGAAAATAATGACCGTAGGTTTATGGAAAGAAAAACTTGAAGAGACATTTTTTTCATTCATTCCACAACCAATGTATATACATAATACATCTTGATGAATAGAGGCAACCTTTCGTTAAAAAGATTACAAACAAAAAGATAAGTTCTCAAAGGTTATATTGTAAAGGTACATGAAATTCGGAATAAATAAATAAAAAATAAAAAATAACCATAACTCTTTCGTGACTAGTCGCACTATTTCAATAAGATACTACGGTTAATTTTTTATAAAAATAAATCCGAAATTTTCAATAAATAATAAATTAATGATTAATGTGGGACAAAGCATTTCTTAGTTTGTTTGTAAACAAACTACCAATAGGGGGAGGTTGGGGGTTCAAATCCCTACCTTCTCAAAAGAATTAAGGTGAGGACGATTAGCTTAAGATGTGAGTTTTAACTCTCATGTCTTACAAAGAGGTAAATCGAAAATTTGAGAGTGAGTTAAGAGTTAGAATATGACAGACAAAATAATAATAATAATAATAATAATAATAATAATGTTTTTTTTAGTGATCGAGATCAATTTCTAATTTCTATTTTGCAATGAATAACTAAACGGGCCATCATAATTTAAGTGTCAACAAATAGATATTAACATTGATAAGTGGATAAAAGTATATGGAAGAACATGTGCTCTTTTTTTTAATGATGGGGAGTCCCTCTCCAATGATCACATGTTCGCCTTCTATAGCCTAGTATACTCAGCTGCTTATAAGCAGTAGTTAATGGCCTGCATGGTAACACTTCTAGGAATAACTAATTCTGTTCTTTTGTTTTTTGGAGCGAATTTGGAACATAAATGCCTTTGATAAATTTTTTGTTCCTCAGAACAGGTTTGTAGTAGAATCCAGAAGCAAAAAAAAGTTGCTTCTTGCTCTCAAGAACAATTCTGAGAATCAATTTTTTTTCTCTCTTTTTTCTCTCTTTTCTCTCCTCTTTTTTTCCCTTCCCTTCTTTCTTCTTCTTCCTCTTTCTCCTCCTACCCCATCACCGCCCCATCGCCGCCCTTGAATCGCCATTGGCGAGCAGCTAGGCGAGGTTCGACGAGCTCACCGGCGTCTCGCCAAGCCAGGGCGAGGTTCGGCAAGCTCGCCGAAGCTCACTCGGCCACCACTAGTGGTGACGACCAAGAGGAAGAATGGGAGAAAAAAGAAAAAAAGAAAATTATAATAAAAAGTACTAAAAAATTAAAAGAATCAAAATATTAATTTTTTCTACCAAACGCATTTCTGTTCCTAGAGTAAACATTTTGGACAATTACTAAATGCCTTCAAATGTTCACAAAATTATTCCCGGGAATAGAATAAAAAAGAATTATTTCTGAGTAGAAATTGTTCCTGGAAACAGAAGCGTTGTTATGCGGACCCTAATATTCTCAATGTGGTTGTTGTTGCATCCCAGCGGATTGCGACTCTAGGCTTCCTATTTGCATGCCAATCCTACTCTCAAGTGACAACTCCTGAAGTGCTGCTGTCGAGGTACCATAACTCGATATACACGCCTTTGATCGGCACCTTCGCTCTGTCTCCTTTCTTCTGCTCCTTATGTCCGCACCCACGACGGGCTATATGTATGTATATATATATTTTGATTTAGACCGCTCGCCATCGTGCATCGATACCTATGTTTCATGGTCATCTATAATTTTTACCATCATCGATAATTACATTATCAATTATCGATGGCCATGACATAACTTATCGATAACTATATCAGTCTCATCATCGAGCTCTATAATTGACCAAATCTACTTCATATCGATTATAAAGAGTTAGATATTTTTTGGTTAAACAATAGAAAGTTAGTTATTTTTTGGTTAAACAATAGAATTATTAACTTTTCTTTCTTTAATCTCTTATTTAGAGAAGATGCATGATATCCCTTCAAGTGTTTTAGATATTATGCAGTGCTTTAACATGGTAAATTATGTTTTTCTTGAATTGTTTAGGACCATTCGAGTAATTTTCCTCAATTTATTAATTTATCATTGTTTATACTTGAAAAAAAATAATCAGTTTTGTTTTGTTTTTTTTTTTAAGATTTGTTCATTAAAAAAAATCGGCCGATCCGACCCGTATCGGCCTGCCTTACATTTCTTATCCCTCTCCCTTTCTGCCCCCGCCCGAGAGCGAGTGACGCGATCCCGATTCTCGACCATGCAGTGAGAATTCGCCGACGAACATGCTGGCGTCGACCTCCATCTGCGCATGCCGTCTCTCGCCCAAGGTCGCT
Organism: Corymbia citriodora subsp. variegata; assembly: GCA_014858505.1. Lineage (NCBI taxonomy): Eukaryota > Viridiplantae > Streptophyta > Magnoliopsida > Myrtales > Myrtaceae > Corymbia > Corymbia citriodora. Next base: position 8,354,641 of record CM026420.1, on the reverse strand, counting down.
CCGTCCACCTTCCTCCTCAGAAATGGCTTCCCTAGTCCTCCTCGACGTCGCAGCCGGAGCTTCAAGATCGTCGCGAGCTCTTCGAATGAGCTAGAGACTCAGGCCGTCGCGGAGCAAGGAGGAGGGGAGAAGCAGGAAGAAGCCACGCGATCGGACGAACCCGACAGATCCTCCACTTCGACGTCTGCTTCGAATGCCGCGCTCGAAAAGGACCTCAAGAAGGTCCGTCTTTTTGGGTCTTTTTTCTTTTTTCTGGATTCTTGGTTGGATATTCTCTTGGCTTCTTTACTTGCGTTTGGAGATCAGAAGATCAGATGGGACGATTTTAGGATTCAAAGTTCGTTGGAGCTTGATCTTGCGTCTGATTCCTGGTTAATGGAATTCCCCTGAAACGTTTTGCCGCTTTAATTCTCGCTAAACTAATCCGGATGACCATGTGTTTGATGTGTTTGATGTTTGCATGTGGAGGAATTGAGGAAATGATTTTCAAGAATATAGAACTTATGTCAGGTTCTTGCTATCGACCGCGACACCCTTCTACTTTTTTCCTTACACGACCATTCTTTTCAGAAGAAACCGAGCGCGGGACACATTTTCTGCAGTCTTACTCATTGAAAATCACATCTAGAAGTTCGATAGGTTGGTACCATATTTTTTTTTAAGGAAACTGCACATTCAATTGGCTGAATCTTTACATCTGACCTGCATGTGTCTCACGAAACGTTCACTTCGGAGCTCTGAATGATTATATGATTATTATTATCCTTGATGTTCTTGTTTCGTTTCGTCTAAACAACAGGTGGTTCAAAAGACAGCTTCAACCTTTGCTCCAAGAGCTTCGACAGCCTCAAAAAACCCTGCTGTTCCCGGGACTGCCTTATATACAGTTTTTGAGGTTCAAGGCTATGCCTCATTGCTTCTCGGTGGAGCTCTGTCTTTCAATCTTTTATTTCCATCAAACGAGCCCGATATATGGAGGTTGATGGGAATGTGGTCCATCTGGATGTTCAGTAAGTCATCCTCCAACTTTATGTCTCAACCATCTAACAAATATGGGATTGCCAGTGCCACCCTTCTTGTGCCACTTAATATACATTTGGATGTTCTGTAGTTTCATGGGATGGAAAAATGGGAACTAAACTGAAAACTTATTGGGTCAAAGGTTATGATGCCCCTACGTGGTGGCTGTTTCTGCCTGTGGTAAATTTTGAGAGATGGTGGGAGTGTTGATGTTTCATCTTGCCTGTTTAGACCACAATCAGGTATATTTTGAATGAGGTGGCTTTTGAAATTACTCAAAAGAGCTTGTTTGTTATAAGCGCTTACACTTATCTTTTCTTCCACTTTAGCTGAAGGGCTCCACTTTAATGCTCAACTTAAAAAATACCTGTGAAGTGTGTTCATCTGATTTTTCTCTATCTTAAGGCAGTGTCATAAACATGCTGCTTAATTTTTGCAGCAATTCCATCTCTTCGGGCCCGAGACTGCTCAAAGAATGAGAAGGAAGCCCTTAATTATCTGTTCCTTCTCATCCCATTACTCAATGTCATAATCCCATTCTTTTGGAAGTCCTTTGCGGTTGTCTGGTCTGCAGATGTTGTGGCTTTCTTTGCAATGTATGCGTGGAAGGTGAGGCCTCACATTTTGATGTCAATTTCTGAATTAATGGTACATCATCCCTTGATGGAAGTTACTTTCCTTCTTTGATACAGATGGGGTGGCTCCAAGAAACAGAGTAGGGGCCTAAAAAAGGACTTCCCCTTAACTGTATCTATGAGCTCGGACTCAGGCGTCTGACTGTGCAAGTTTTTCTGCCGCTGCCTCATGATGGATAAGGTGACCTTTCCTGAGCAACATACCATCAAAAGCAGGTTTCTCCGTAAGTTGGCATTGTTTGAGCAATTGCCTCAATTAGAAAGAAGGGAGGATCTTTTCTCGTATAATCATTAGATCGATCGCTCAATGAAGTCGATATCTGGTTACCGCTCATTTTCTTGCCTTTGTGAATTTCTATATCGTATCTTCGCTTTTGTTTTCTTTGCTTTGTGTAAGGAAGTCCAGAGTAGCGTTCAAGATTTTACATATATACAATTTGGGAAAGAGATGTTGTAGATTAATTTAAAGATACCAAAGATGTGTTTCTTCAATGTGTGCTTCTATAGAAAACAACTATGGAGGTGTTCTTATGCCTGAAGAGATCATGAGTATGATTTCTCCTTTGACCATTGTCACTTCTGCGATGTAATATCCTATCAAAAGGTTCTCATCTAGTGTCCCTCGCTAGGACGAAAAAGAAGTTGAGGAAAATAAAATGAGTTGTAAAAGTCGAAACTTGAAGTAAAATGAACAAACTTTGTGTCTGAGCTCTGCAAATCCTAGTTCAAACGAAGCCATTACCGGAAAATTGAGATTAAATTCAGATTTAGGCACATGTAAGAGAATACAGAGGAAAATTGAGTTTGTGAGATTAATAACTGTTTTTAATCCTGAATTCTGTTTATTTGCCTTCCGTTCAGGGCCACGCGCAATGACCATAAATGGTAGGGCTATGACTTTCTTTCTCCGTATTAGTCAAATGCTATCCACCCCAATATAGCTCAAGAAAAGTGGAAGTTATTGATGTATTGATTAACGTGGTGTTGGAACCTTAAATAACACGCACTAGAATTATTCTCCATACAAGGCAGAGAATCTGACAACGTCCCCTGAAAAGCTTCCCCTAAAAATCCTCTCGTCTCCATTTGCGGAGACAATGGACGGGTAATGAAAAGCTTAACAACAATCCAATGACTATTTCTGTAGAGAGAGCAAGCAAAAGAAAATCTGCCTGATTTCATACCCATTTGCCCAATTTCCTTGCCATAAACCTGACATGAATCTCTTATTACAACAATTGTAAAACAGCTTCCTCCTCCGAGAAGTTTTCTCATCCCTGCAATCTCACCAACCTTCTATCTCTCTCTCTGTCTCTCTCTCCATTGATTTTACCTGTTGGTTTCCTTGACTCTCCTAGCCAGCCTGACAATGGCTGATCATCTCCTGGATTTCTTTCTCTCTAAATTTCCCCGTTAGCAAACCCTCAAAATAGGGCAGGATGGCCTCTTGGAGCCCTTCTCCTTTCCCACTCCTCACCGGCCTCCTGTCTTTCCTCCTCCTATGCCGCCGCTTGGCTGCCTCTGCCACCCCCTCCGGTGGCATCCATCATGACCTCATCCGGAAGCCATCGTCTCCAGAGATCCCTGTCTTCCATGAGGCCCCTGCATTCCGCAATGGCGAGGGCTGCAGCTCTGCACTGAGCAATGCCACCATCCATGTTGCAATGACCCTGGACGCCAATTATCTTAGGGGCACCATGGCCGCCGTCCTATCGATCCTGCAACACTCGACTTGCCCTGAGAACTTTGAGTTCCACTTCCTCTTCACGCGGCTTGAGCCCGAGGTCTTATCCAGCATCAACTCCACCTTCCCCTATCTCCGCTTCCAGGTCTACCGCTTTAACTCCAACCGGGTGCGCGGCAAGATATCCAGGTCCATCCGGCAAGCGCTCGACCAGCCCCTCAACTATGCGCGGATCTACCTTGCAGACCTAATACCCACCGATGTCAGGCGCGTAGTCTACCTCGACTCAGACCTCGTGGTGGTGGACGACATCGCAGACCTGTGGCAGGTGGACCTGGAGGGGAAGGTCCTGGCCGCCCCAGAGTACTGCCATGCCAACTTCACCAAGTACTTCTCGGAGCTCTTCTGGTCAGACCCCGTCCTGTCGAGGACGTTTGATGGGCGGAGGCCGTGCTATTTCAACACCGGCGTGATGGTGGTTGACGTCGAGAAGTGGAGGCAAGGAGGGTACACCCAAAAGGTGGAGGAATGGATGGCTGTGCAAAAGCAAAAGAGGATATACCACTTGGGCTCATTGCCTCCATTCCTTCTTGTTTTGGCTGGGAACATAAAACCGGTTGACCACAGATGGAATCAACATGGCTTGGGTGGTGATAATCTTGAAGGCAAATGCAGGGCTCTCCATCCTGGCCCCATAAGCCTCCTCCATTGGAGTGGCAAAGGCAAGCCTTGGTTAAGGTTGGACTCAAGAAAGCCATGCACGGTTGACCATTTGTGGGCACCTTATGATCTGTACCGTTCGTCAAAACCTTCATTAGAGGAATAATATGGAAGATATTGTGTGATGAGAAAAACAAAAAGAGAGAGAGAGAGAGAGAGAGAGAGAGAGAGAGAGAGAGAGAGAGAGAGAGAGAAGGTTAAAATCTTGATCTCTATGAGAGGACGAAGAAAAGGGGTTTTGGTAAAAATTGAATTGTGGGTAGTTGACCAAAAGAAACAAAAATTAACATTGCCAAAGATCGTTCTTATTCATCTACCAATTGAAGAATATTTGACGCCAACATTGCTTGAAGTTTAAGCCTTTATTGGGGAGTGATATGTATCCACAAGATATTTATCTTTATAAACATCATTGAGTTTTTCTTGACCTTGCAAGATAATGGTGCTCGCTTGGACAAGAGTTTACTCGCCATCGGATAATCCACTGTAAGTGTTATAGCTTTAGGTTCTTCTTATATGTTCAATTTTTCTCGTCTAGAGGGGTCGAACCGTTCTAGGTTTGATTGATTGGACTGATAATGTATGTGAAGATTAACTTCTTCAGCCTTTCTGCTTCCTTTATCTTGTATCGAAAAACTACTCGCCCTCATTCTAGGAGCTAATATGAGAATGAGCTAATATGAAGCTCCTAATTATTTGTTTATCAGTTCTCACAAAAGAATGTTCTAGTTTCAAGATATCAAAAACCGTTTTGAAGTTTTAGTTTATGACTGTGATTTATCTGTTGCAGTTTCATGTCTAGTGCAATCTTGCAAACAGAGAAAGGATGAATTTACTTGGATTTATTCAGTCTTACACCACTGCGCACCATTGGCCGGTAGGCATTTTTTTTTATTCAATCCGACGGTCGACACGCTTTGCCCGATAAGTTTGCTGAGCATAACAGCAACCCACCATAGGGAGTTGTAATCTGATTATTGCAGAACTTCTGTAGGTACGTACGGTGCGTGCTTTCTAAGAACTTGTTGGAAAATTGTGCTTGATTGATATTCCGAAATAATCCAGGCCAAGAAATAATGGATTGAAGAGATATTCCTGTGAAACTGACATGGTTAAGTGCTATGATGTAGATAGGTTTATCTGGAGTGGCCTAAGTTATATTGGACTTTCTTTTTCGTTTCATCGTGTAAAGTTCATTTGATATCGAACATTTTAAACCTTTCAAAGCACATAAATAGTGACATTTATCTGGCCCATTTCTTCCCTTCCTTCAAACTAGTACCCATTAACATGAGAAAGTATGCATTTTACCGAGGTTCTATTCACGAAAAAAGACAATTCAATATCACAACATGAGCGTTTACGCAGCATTCTCCTGCTCAGATGATGCATGAGCTGCCGAAATGCTAGCAAGAGAGAACAGGGCAAGCGGCAAGGCATTTGTCATCACAACATCACAGTTCTTTGGTTGAGTTAGCATCTACAAGAAATTAAATCGACTTAACTACTTGGTCCTAACTTTAGAACCTGATCTCATTAGATATGACACGAAAAGAGGGAATTTGAAATCATGAAACAGGACAGACATGAGGCCATGCGAGGACACGGTCAAAGCAGAGGCTCACAGCTTCCAAAAAAGTGTCCTGTTCCTCTATCCAGTGCCTCCTTTAGATTTAAGTTCAAGTGAGACTTTCTAGGGAATTAATACTAACGACCAAACAATATAGCTTGACCTTCAAGTTGAGCACATGGCCAAGACAGAATCTGCCAACTTCATGGCCTTGGCTTTTCTCGAGTGTTGAGTTAATGCCGTCTTGAGAAGTGCTTGACAGTTGCGCCTAAAGATGGCCATTTTCAAGCGAGACTCCAGTTTGTTTCCCGGTATCCCCTCCTAAAGCAGCACAATCCCCTTTATGTGTCTCAACTGGTGATGGAAGATCAAGAAGCTTTTCTTTCCGGGCGCGAGGTGGAAGGAATCGTGTTGGCTTCCTTGATTTTACAGGCCCAGGCAGGAATACCCCCGTGCCTCCAGGTTGGATTATCTTGGGGCTTAACAACATAGGGTGGATCGGGGCCAACATGACCACCGGAGCACGGAGGATTCCCAATGGGGGTATCATGTCTGGTGCTTCATAGCCATAAAGACCTGCATTTGATGTGGCAAATAGGCTCCTGATGCCCGGTTGCCATAGGGTCATGTCACTGGTTGATGACTTGATTTGGTCTGGGTTGGAGTCAGGACGAATCCTGAAGAATGTAATGGCAACCCTCCTATTTGGAGAAGGGCACATGGCATGTCTTGCCACGCCGGCGCTATTTCCCCTCATCACCAAAAGAGACCTACAATCCATCAATAGCAGTGGTAACATATGTTGATGATAAACTTATAGAAGCTTCACAATGAAGAACAATGAACCCAAGACAATACATGTGGCCAACCAGTTTCTGTGACATAAAAGAAGAATCTTCAGATCAGCCCTGGAAAATGGGCTAAGAAACTTAATATATTCCGGGGTTCCATTTCCTTCATTATAAATGTTCAACTAACAAGAAACTAAAGAAGATTCTTCAGCAGCAAATTTGAAACAGTGGGAAATGTAAACAAAAGTGCAGCATCTAATATAGACAAAGTTACTTCCAGTGCAAATGTCCTGCATAAGCATTTGTCCGCAACAAGCTCTAGACATCGTCATTAAGTCTTCTGTCGTGAGAGTGTCGTCTATTTAACTTTTCTATGCAGAATTGAAACAAGAAAATATAGATCGGAGGAAGGTGGGGGAAAATTAGATATCTACTACTACAGATTCAATACAATCACTAATAACTCACCCTTCTTTCAGCGAAAGCATGAGCCGGCCTTTGTAGCTCCCCTCGTGATCACTCATCAGAGAACAGCCAAATGCTACCCTTGATTCGGAAAGGAAAAGAGTTGAGACTGGCTGATCCAAATGGGGAGGTTTTATAAAAGGCCTTGAACGTTCCCCCTGCACGAAAAATGTGTCATATACTTGACATCTTGAAAACCAAACTGTTAGGAACGCTGTACAGAGCATTTTATCCTGCCAAGTTTGTCCTGAAGTACTGGAAACCCATTGATGCAGTTAATCAAAGAGCATACCTCATCGAAGAAATTAATGACGCAACCATTTGGCTTTTTATACTCTGGCAGTAACTGCCACAGAGCCAGGTGATCTATGACATCTTGGAGAAGAGCTGGAATGGGCACGATCTTACCTGTAAATACAAAAGGGACACTCGTAAATGAAGCTTATGAAAAACTTATTCCTTGCACAATCCCATTAAAGATCCTGGGGGACTTACTTCTTGCATCGTCTGTCGTATCTTCTTCTATATGTTTGAAAGTTGGAAGCCCAAACTGAATCAACTCTGTCCTGTTTCCCTTCATCTGCTCATTGAATAATATAAAGGTCTCCCCTGTAAATTCAAAATTCGTACTATGATTTAGGAAGCAAAAAGCATATAAGCAATCGGCTTATGTGATTGCGTATATTAGTTCTATTGAAGAGCTCACGCACTGAATTTTAAGATGCCCTTTTGTCCTGACACAGGTAACCATCTAGGGAAAGCTCACCTGGCAGTTCTCCATTTCGGCCAGCAGTATGGAGCTCATTAACGAAGTCATTCAATCTACAAAGCTCTGAAGCTGTGAATATGTCCTCGTACAGTTTCAGACCTTTCACGACATTCACCTGCCGGTCGCAATTTTCACCCATCAGTGACAGCCAATGACTGTCTTCACGTTTAAAATACTAGATGAAAAATTCAAAATCTCATTCTCGCTAAAAGAAAAGGAAGGTTTCGATTTGGGACGGAAAACTTGCCATATGCCCTTTAACTGCTTCCTTTGCTTTGAAACCCTTTGTCAATTTGATCTGGGCCAACCGCTCCCCGCAGTCCTGGTGGTCGAAGCATATCTTGAGCTTTTCTGGTGGGGGCTGCAACTCTTGTGAACCTGATGTTAATCATGAGAACATACATGTGAATCAATAGATGTCTACAATAGGTAGGAAAGAGGCTCCGCAATCAGCTATAGAGAACAAGCTCGAATTCCCATCCGTCTTCTTTTTCTTTGCAGGAAAGGCGAAATCAAGGACTCGACATTGAAGTTGAATCCTAATTGATCTTAGATCAAGAGGCAGCTGCAAATATGCAATCACTCTCGATAGCTTATTCTAGCAAACCATCAAAACCTCCACTTAAAATTCAATGCAGCTTTAAAAATTGTTCCTTGTCTAAGAAACGATCATAAGTTCATATAATTTCACCGATGATATCGTCAGGAATGAGGAAAACAATCGTGCTTGACTCGACCGTAAATTCCTTTTAATGTTTTCCGTTATCTATCACTATCACTTTGATTCTGGGTACGACAATACCGGTCGGAGACCGAAACCGGTCCGGTCAAACTGAACCCACTAGGCCGGAGCTCTTTGCCTTGTCGATGTCTTGGCATCAAGAATTTCCTCCGGGAAGACCCACCAAACACTCGAAACCGGACAGCCAGAGTAACGTCAAATCACGAAAAAGAAAGCCGCTGGTCACGGTTGGAATCGAAGCTAGACGGTCGCTGTACTGTTCGCCGCGAGCTCGATCGACATCGAATTTTCAGACGCAGACAAAAGAACCGTTGAGCGCGGCGGATCTTGAGATGTGGGTCGCTCTTGGTTTTTGCTCTAACGTTCGAATGAGGCCGTCATGAAAAGCACGGCTCCAATCAAACACAAGCTCCGCTGCAACCTGCACGCGCTCGAAGAACCATCGAAGTCGACGTCGAGCAGGTCATTCGGCGACGGACCCAGTTCCAGATTCGATTCTCGCGACGTGAATCTCCGCAAAACGGATCCGGGCCAAAGACAGGATTCGAAAGGAACGAGGAGGATTCGTACGTTGGATTCGATCCGCCGAACGGAACTCGAGATCCTAGGAAGGGCACGTGCCCCTGTTATTTTTCCCGTTGAGATCGATAGAAAATCGGAGAAACGGTGGGAAAAAAAGAAGGAAATTAAACACTGCGGAGTTAATAAAAGTCATGTGAAAACTGACTTTTAAAGTCACCCCCATGTTGTCTTAAAGATGAAAATTCTTTTTCTATTTTGACGACAAATTCAAACCAAGGTAAGCATTAAATATGTTGATAATTGCTCAAATACGATTGTACGGTCGGCATACGCATTAAAGAAACAAATCACAAATTTCACCCGATGGCATTGAAATTGCTCTAGTCAAGGCCCACTTGCACAAGTCGAAAGACCTAGACTGAACCGGTTCAAAAGTTGTCAAGTGTTTCATGGATCTCTAGATTGCTGGATCTCTACACCTGTGGCCCTAGGTTATTAAAGAAAGAAGAAGAAGAAGTGGTAAATTGAAAATGGTTTTATGACAAGTACAAAATTGATAATTAAGTAAAAGAAATTTCAATAGGTAGCATCTTTTAAGGAAAAAAAATATCCAAAATGCCCCTCATGGCAAAGGTTTCAAAACTTTAAAAACAATTCCATAGGTCTCATGGAAGAAATTCACATTTCAAGAATTAAAAAAGAAAAAGAGACATGACTCATTCAATAATTATTACTCATTGAGCCATCGAAACAGTTAGAGTTAGTTACGAGACATCATTTGCAAAAAAAAAAAAAAAATTATCGCTTAGATTTTATCGTAACAAAACACGAATGGCCCAAAACAAAACATTTTAATTAGTCGCAATTATGAATTCAAATGAATCCTCACATATAAAATTAATCCTGGCCATTGGTCGACAGAAAGACCCGAATATCTTTTGTACGTACCTAATACCATCTACACTTTTCTTCAAAAATGCATTTCGATAAATTGAGATATATAGAGAGTGATAGAGATATTGAAAAAATAATTAACTTTTTTGTGTAATGAAAAAAATTAACCTAGTAGTCCTTAGAATATGTTATTTGTCTACGTCGTGCGTGTGCTGTTTGATATTGTATAGTCCGCGAACGAAACGGAGGAAAGAGCTTGAACAACGAACGAACCTGAATCGGTAACATCACTCGCCGTCGCCGGCGAATCGTCCTCTACGTCCACAACCTCAAAACCGCTGTCGCCGCCATTCCCGTCGCTTTCCATGGCTTTCTCGGGGATTCCCTCTTTCTCTCCTCCCCAAGGCTCGCTCTCTTTCGACTCCTCGACGCTGTCATCCTCGCCCTTGACTTCAGCTGATTCCTCCTCCTCTGCTGACGCCGCCACCGCCCTCCTGGCGGCCGCTCTCTTCAGCTCCGCTGCCACATCGGCAATCGAGCAGAACTCCTGCATCTGCAGCACGGGGATCCAGTTCAGCCTCCGCCGGTGGATCGCGGCGAACACCGGCGCGTATTCCGCCCCTCCCACCTCGCCGCTGAGCTCCACCAGGTGGCTGCAAAGGGCGTCGATGATGGCGTTTGCTGCTGCGAACTCGCCCCGGAACCAAGCAACTAACCCGTCCCTGGCGAATGCGTCGGCAGCAAGGATTGGATATTGTTGCGGGACCTGTATGGCCGAAGGACGAGGAGTTTTCTTGGCCGGAGAAGCAGGTCCTGCCGCCATTGGCGTCACGGCAGAAGTATCAGATTTGCTAATCTTCGGCTAATCTTCGGCTTCGAAACACAGAGAGAGAGAGAGAGAGAGAGAGAGATTGGAACGAGGGAAATGGTGGCTCTCGGGGGAGACATTTATAGGAGATTATTGTAATTCCATAATTGGAGTGACATTATATATGTAGGGAATTGGTGGTTGATGGGGGAGACATATATAAGAGATTATTGTAATTCCATAATGGGCGTGAATATATATATGTACTCTTATTAAATACATTACTGAAAAAATTAAAGTGCCAAAAGATATCATGAACTGAATTTTGCTAATTTGTGACATGACTTTCCAATCATATTTGGTAGGGATGAGCAAATCGAGTCAAACGGCTCTGGACAATTCTTGATTTCTTAAATTTGGAACTAGTGAATATTGGTCCGATTCCCGATTTCAGGTATGAACCCACCCACTCAGATCAAATTTCCAAAATCCTAATTCCTATTCTTTTCTTGCTCAAAATCAGTCATGCATGCGTTGTTAGCTTGGAAAAAAAATTTATGTTTAGAAAAGAGAATGTCGGGAATTGCCTATTCAATTCAATGATGGATTAATAATAGAATAGAATTAAATAATTCAATATATTAATTTGGAAAATACTCAAATTTGAATGTATATATTCAAATACAAGTAAGAATATAGAATAGAGCAAGTAGTGGAAATCAAACTCACATTGTTACCTTGAAACACTAGGGGTTATAGTCAACATTGATTCGTCATCGTTAACGCCTCTAATTCAAAACCGAACATGAAAATTTGATTTAATTCGACGCTCACTCCTGTCATTGTCATTTCTCTCATTCTCAATCACGCAGTGCTCACGCCTCTCAAACTTCGTTCCTAATCATCATTATAGCTTTGTTCGTGGAAATGGTCATCATGTTTAACTTATTACGAGTTTGTTTTATTAACATCATTCATGACTTGCAATCTATAGGGAATAGGAGAAAAAAAAATGAGATACAACCGGTTCTTGGACATGCATGGGAACTAAATCAAACCAGTTGATCTAGCTCCCACGTGGATCTAACATCAAGTGGGCCAATTCCTGGTTTCACAAATTAGAACCTGGCTCTTTTACTTTGATTTTCGATTTCAATGCGAAAATCGGCTCATCCTAAAATCGATCATTTTTAATATTCAACAACAACACGATGAAAATTGATAAGAAGATGTGGGCTGTCCTAATGCAACATGGCAAGTTCCACGCGTGTGATATGACATTGATCATGCGTAGCTGCGACATTCATATGAAGAGATGTTGCACGCCTTGCTTTTTTATGGAGTTTACTTGTTTGGCTCCATTCATTTCACCAAAATAAATAATTTCGAAAATCTATTTTTAAAAATAATCACTTACATCATTTACAAAAATGAATAAATGAAAATTGTCCATGAAAATATTAAGATATAAATGATCATCAATAATAAGAACATTTTTTATTAACTAGTTATTTCAAACTATATAAACAATTATTATTAGCAAAATATTTTTTAAATCATTTATTATTTGCGAACAAATAAACACTCTTTTGGAAAAATAATGCATGAAAAATATTTTCCATTGAAAAACAAGAAGTTTAGATTAGTGAAATGACTCCCTTTTTCTAGAAAGAATAAAACCACTTTTCCTAAACCTTCAAATGAAAAAAATTAATTATTTTCTTTGAAAATGGTTTTTATGAAAAATATGTTACTAACAAATGCGCCATATACCACCCCGCTTGTGGGTGTGTTGGTTCGGCCTTTCCCCCTCTAATTGCGGAAGGGGAGAGGTTCGAGCCTCCACATGCGCATTTAAAAACGCGACTTAAGCAAAGCACCGTAGGAGGTGGGTTCCCGTGCCAATGCTCCCTGGGGGTTTACGCCAAGCACCCGCTGTGTGGCGGTTCCTCCAAAATAAATAAAAAATAAAAAAACAAATGCACCATTTATGGAAAACATAGATTTTCTTATTGTGAATGCACTTGCCAACACTGAATAAAATGCTTTTAATATGAAAATAAAATAAAATAATAGTGGTTTGTATTTATAGACATGAGGGGATCATATGTTCATTCGCAATTAGGTTTTTGCAGTTACTTTAGTTGATGTCATGAAGTTCAACTTGCCCTAACATCTTTGACGGTGCCGACTCATTAAATTTCTGTATTTTTCAATTATCTAAATCCGACCCCGACCCCCAAAAAAGTATATCTACTAAGCGTGCAACGATAGTGAGGTTGGTGCGAAAGAATGGGTCATGCCAGATTGACCGTCGAGGTCAACTCTCTAGTTTCTACCAAAAAAACCCTTTTTTGCTTTTTAAAATTTTTCCTTATTCTTGTGCTGTAATGAAACAATTTTAATATATTCACCAGAAATTGCCAACATGGTAGTCTAGTTACTGCAATAGTCCTACATGACATATCGTTGCATTAATAAAAATTAACAAGAATGCTTATATTGGAATTTCATACAAAAATTTAAGACAAAATTGACAAAATTGAAAAGTTTAGAATTATATTGGCATCCGTATAATAGGTGTACGACTGGCCAGGTAATTTTTCTTTTTGCAGGCGCGGGAATCGTGAGAACGCGCGTGGATTGAAGGATGCTTATACTTCTGCAGGCGCGGGAATCGCGAGAACCCTACGTTAGGAAAGGGACAGTGCCCTCTCAGGAGCATCAAAGCACAAGTCAACCGACAATAAATCAAAGACTTGTTACACTATAGCATTTCTATATATATAAATATTATGATAGCGTGCATGTGAAATGGCGTCATAAACGGGGCCTCTCTTCAGCATTAATATATAATCTCAAACAACTGTCTAGGGCATGATGTTTCTCAAACATGTCTTATTTACCGTCTTATAATATGATGTCAATTAAGACAAAAGCCAGGACGGCAAACTGGCGATGCCTTCGGGGAAAAACCTAAATTACCAGTGCTTAATCAACATGTAACAAAATGAAAGGACTCGTGGATGAAGGTTAAGCACGCTCTTCCTTTTTATTATTTTTATTTTATTTTTAGAATGTTGGATATTAATATCGTGGGACTTTGCAGCCGACACCAGCAGGCCTCCTGGAATATTCCCAGTATTCTAGAAAAATTTGTGTCTTTTAAATTTTTGGGATCGAGAATTATTCATCGAAATCGAAAGCGAGCTTGCTCTTAATGAGAAAGGAATCATTGAACTTTCAAAAAGGCAAGTGGGCTAGAGATGCGAAAATCCTGGCTCATTGATTTTTCCTAGTGGAATGATTTGTTTGTAATTCTATATGCGCGTGTATATATATAATATATATGTATCCAACTTGTTGGCCATTGAAATTTTTTAGTAAATCGAAAAGCATCGCAATCATTGAACTCCTATATCGGTCGATGTGCTAGTGACAGAAAGAAAGAGAGACAGAGTGTGTGCATTATCTGAGTTCCTAAAGGTGGGAATTGATGTGAATAATTGAAGATGAGGGGACGGATCAATGATAATGAACAGTACCATGCATAATTCAATTTCGAATATTTCTCTCGAATTTAATATCACAAAAAGAATTTCAACCTATGCTCCTTATAACATAAATATCTTAAATTTTTTTCACTAAAACCTCTCATAAAAAAATCTCGAACTTTTATTAATGTGACATATGTATGTTAGATGAAATTGAAATAAATGACTTATATGTCACACATATAACTACAAAAAAAGCGTGTATATTTACATTGCAGTGAGTAAGTTTATGATTTTTAATGACATAAAAATTTTGAAATATTTGTGCCAAAGTTGGCACAATTAGAATTTTTTTTTTTGGGGGGGTATTTGTCCTAAAGAAAAAGGCCAACTCGGTGCATGATGTCCTTTTTCTTTGCGCACATCAAGGGAAAAAAGGAAATTAAAAAAAGAAAAAGAAAGAAAGAGCAATGATTGGAACTTCGTCAACCAATCATGTGATGAGACGATGACGTGTCACTCAGTTCGATGAACTGGGACTTGGAGGTGGGAGCTTACGTCGCATTGTCCATAGAAATGATTTCCTTTTTTGGTTTTCCTAATGAGCATAATCTCCACTGCAAGGGGAAGTTTGATCTTGTCATTTATTCCATCATTAGGTTTAGGAAACCCAAGTTTTTTGGGAAAAAACAATTCTCGTAAACAAGAAAAAGCTTTATCTTAAAAAGCAGTCAATGACAAATTAATTTCCCCAGTGGAATGTTTGGACATGTAGTATTTTTTATAAATATATGAATTTGTACACAAGAAAAATAAATTCATAACGTTTTATCGTTTGTTCAACAATTTCTATTATTTATATGATTCTTTGAATTTCATGGTTTTCATGGTTATTTTCCCACCAAATCTCATCCTCTAAGTTGAATTTGCTGCGAGTGCAGAACTCTCAATCCATCCACTCAGATTTTTCATGAATTGGGCTAGGAGAGCCCCCCACCGTATGCTTCATCCACAGGTCAACCACACTCAAAAGAACAAAGAAAGAGGTCAACCCTTTACAAATCATACACAAATCATATGAACCGTTAATAGGAAATTACAGGAGGTTCAACCAATCTCAGACGCACAGCACCTGCTCTTTTCCAACCTCAGAGTGTTCGGAAAAGTCACAAATTGCTTTCCATATAAAAGGAAGAAGAAAAAAGAAGAAGAAGGAGCAAAACCCATTGCTTCAATCCCAATGTAATTTACTTAAAGAGGCTCTGCTTGAGCCAATTTCATGCATTCAGTAAACCCCCAAAAATGCAATTCTGACAAGGACCACCATTTGCAAACTCAAGAACCCAGAACTTGTGAACTGAAACCTTTTAATTCCTGGCCGTACCTTTTCTCATCAAAAGTTGGGGACTTGAGATGAGTAATTTGCTTCCAGGCTTCAGTGTGGGTCTCCGCTCCTCACTTGGCGGAAAGACCCCTCCCACCAGAGCCGCCGCTGATGCCTGAAGTTGTTCTGGGCTTCTTCTTGGCTTGAGTATTGTGATCCTCATAATGATTGTGCCCGGTATCCTTCAGCGGCACGTGATCCTTCCCTGTGCCGACATTCGACATGGACCTAATCTTGAGCCACGTTCTGTTGATGTAGTCGGAGAACCTGCGGTCCATATCGGGTTGATTGGCACTCAAAGTGCTCTCCAACTTGGGCTTATGAACTCTCCCCCCGTTTGTTACCGTAACTTGATGGACCCTCCCGACTGGAATCGAACCTGGCTGGGTTTTCTCCAACCCCGAACCCTGAACAGGCAATCCTGCTCCAGTAATGACTGCTCCATTTGCGGATTGTCTAGATCCCTGGGAGCCTGGGGTCTTCACCGCTCCAGTTGGTGCAGGAAATATAGGCACTCGATAGTCAGGAAAATTTGAGGTCGAGAACTTTGCTTGACCGTTTTCACGAACCAAGGTAATTCGATGACCACCTTCTGATATTGACTGGATTTTGACGGCGTTAAAGGAAGGATCAGCCTCTGAGTGTGCAGAATTGGGGGCTTGCCCACCCCGAGCGACTTGACAAATAGCACGGAATATCTTCTGACATATTTCAGAGCAACGTTTCTCGCAGCTCTCGTCCTGGTTCATTTTCAGCTAGGAACAGAAGTAAAAAAGAAGAAGGGAAGCTTTGAGTTGTGAAGAAAATGATCACGAGGTGAAGAGCAAGTACGGCTCCTAAAGCTCCTGACGCCATCGAGTTTTTATACCAGTGGAGTGGAATAAGGATTACTTGATAGACTAGTTCTCATGATCCTTGCGCGAAAAACCAAGAAACCTTTTTTTTTTATAAAGTCGTGCATAAGTCACGAGAGAATATGAGGTGAGATTCCCAGAGAGTTTCCGTGAAGAGTCCGGCTCCATCGACATTTCCACGTGATTCAACGATTCGTGATTGAATCTGCGCTTTTGCTTTCCGTGGATTATCTGGAACGAAGAAACCTGAGTATTGTCACGATGGAGCATAATCCAATGGGATCGTTGCAGATTAGAGTAGCTTTAGAGCTGTGAGACACAATGCAACAGAAGTTTCAACAAAGGCGAAAATCACGAGCAGCAGCATCTGAAAAGCATATTGAAACGGAGGGGGTGAGAATTGGATTCTGCATATGTGTTGCTGATATTTTGACAAAATGGGCCATTTTTGTTTTCTTACGATTGGTTGGAGCTAGCGTTCCGGTGACATCCCACTCAAACATCATCATTCGCTCATTTGCATGGTAAGTATTTTGTTGGGTGCTTTTTGGGAGAGGCGGAAAAGCATGAACTGGTTTAGGCATCTTGTAAATGTTCCTGCTTTTCCTTGAGGGCCTGCAAGATTCTGTGGGGCTGGCAGAGCATTGCTTTCCAAAGCAGTGTGAACTCAATTCGGTTTCCTTCAATGGCTATCAGCTGGAGAGGCAAGAAATAGGAGCTACAGCATAGGCATCGAGCCCCCGAAAGAAGGAAGAAGTTTGGAACCAGTTCTTTCCTGGATCAGTTCTCTCTGTTTATCTTTTGGGCAACTGCCTACTTTATGCGGTTCTCGATTTAGTACTATCTTAGTTCCAAGTGCATTTGAACCCAACCAGGTCGTGAACTCTGCTAAATTGATTTGAGATAAAGAGAAAGAGGCTACTTGAATTTCATCTTGTTCCAAAACTAGCCAATCCGTAGTTCAACAGAGACAGTCAAATTCCTTGTCCTTCGTCTGTTAGATGTGATTGGCTTCTTCACTGATTCAATTGTCAGAAAGTTGAAATTTTAACCAGAAGTTGAACTAGGAACTAAGGCATGGTGTGTACAGATCTCTGCTTTATTTTCTTATATGTTAATGTTTTGTTTGACAACTATCGACCGCCCATCCTTCGGGATAATCTTTTGGTCTGATTATTTTGTACCCATTTTCTGGAGCAATCTCTTTTAGCGGATCATGTTCTCGGTTCCAGGGAAAGAACATGAATAAAGAGAGAGGAAAGTCAATAGAGGAAAGGTTCCAAAAAGCAAGAACAAGTTGTGGAGTGTGAACAACTCGAAAGGGAGAATAAGAGATTGATCGAGAACTGGAAAAGGGAGAGAGAGTCGATAGCGTAATAGAATAAAGCTAAGGCCGCGAGGACGAGCCCTCGCTAAATTTGGCAAGGGCCACGACCACCTCACCAACCCTCACTTGTGGCTGGTTGCGGCTGCTGGCCATGGCAAAGTGCTGGCCACAAGCCAAAGCAAAGAAAAGGAAATAAAAGTAAAGAAGAGGAAAAAATCTATAATAATAAAAAATAAAAAGCTAAAGTCATCCATGTTAGTGCCTGTCACCCCATATAGAATGGTTGGCTGGTATCTACGTGAGCAATTTTCCGCCAAAATTGATTAGAATGACTAAATTGACAAGTTGTCAAAATATTTGGAACTAAATTAATACAAATGAAACATTTATGATTAAATTGGCAAGTCCTCAATAAATTAACATAATTAAAAGGTTTAGAACTAAATTGGTTTCCATCCAATAGGTTTAGGGCCTATTTAGCAACACTTCTGGAAACAACTGATTCTGTTTTTTTGTTCCCGAGAATATATTTGGAACAAAAATTCGTTTGGTAAATTTTTTGTTCGGAAAAGATTTGAGTAGAATCAAGAAAAAAAAATTGCTTCTTGCTCCTAGGAACAATGTTGAAAATCAATTTTTTTAGATCTCTCTTTTCTTTCTATTTTTCCCTTCCTTTTCTTCTTCTTCTTCCTCTTCCTCCTCCCACCCCATCACCGCCCCATCGCCACCCCTGGGTGGCCACCGGCGAGCTGCCGAGGGAGGTCTAGTGAACTTGCTGAAGCCTCGCCAAGCCAAGGTGAGGTCCAACAAGCTAGGCGAGGTCCAACAAGCTCACCAAAGGCTCGAGCTCGTCAGTGTGGCACGAGGCTGAGGCTCGATCTTGCCCAGATCTGTGACGCTGAGCCTTGTTGGTGGCTAGGCAAGCCTCCGGCCACCCCAATGGCGGTGGCCAAGAGGAAGAAGGGGAGAAAAGAGAAAAAGAAAAAAGAAAAATATAACAAATTATAACAAAAAGTAAAACTTGAAAGAATCAAAAAATTAAAAAATTTTACCAAATGCATTTCTGCTTTCAGAATAAAAATTTTAAATAGTTTATTAAACACCTTAATACTCAAAAATTATTTTCGGAAACAGAATAAAATTTTTTTTATTTATGATCAAAAATTGTTCCCATAAGTAGAATCGTTGTTAAACACACCATTAGAACTTATTCAACAATTTTCCTAGAAAAATCATGGGCAGCATCTGAAAAAGAAGGATGAGAATTAGATTCTGCGTGAGTTGCTGAAATTTTGACAAAGCGAGCCATCTTTTCCTCTATCGATTGATGAGAGCTGGGTTTTTCTGGCAACACCCCACACGAGAATCATCATTTCCTCTCCCCTGCACCGATAATCAGTGATTCGAGAGTCGATCTAAACTCACACGTTGCGCGTTAGAGATCGAGCATACTGTCACATACTTGCATCGTTCTTACATGTGAATTACTTGAACTCGAGAGGGTTCGCAACCCATCCATGCCGGTCCTAAACGCCGAGGCACATATCGTAGATATAAGTTTCTCAAAAAGTTGGGCGTTCCAAACATCGGCAATAACAGTAGTTATTCCCTAATTCATACATTCAAACAACTATGCTCTGTTTACTCAAATATGTTTCTGAACACCCTCAAATGCATTTAGATATCATTCGCAAGCATATGAACTAGTAAAGATTACGAGATTTCAACCGACCCCAGAAACATAGCTCTGCTCTTTTCCAACTTCAGAATACTTGGAAAAGTTACAAATTATTCCGCACGGAAAAGATGAAAACAAAACCCATTATTATTCAAGAGGCTCAGCTTGAGCCAATTCATGCATTCAGACAAGGACCACCACTTGCAAACTCAAGACTCAGAACTCGCGAACTGAAACTATTATTCCTGATAATACCTTATCTCATCAAAAGTTGAGACTTGAGATGAGTAGTCACTTTCAAACTTTAGGGGGTTCTTAACTCTTCACTTCGAGGGAAAACCACCGCCACCACCACCACCCATGGTTAGTTAGAGCTCTTGTGAACTTCTTCTTGGCTTTGGCAATATAATCTGCAAACTGATCGTGCCTGACATCCTTCGTAGACGAATGATCCTTCCCTCTGCCGACATTTGACATTGCCCTAATCTTGAGCCACGTTCTGTTGATGTAGTTGGATGACCTGTTGTCGACATCATGTTCGCTTCTCTTGCTTTCTTGATCAACATTCAAAGTGCTCTCCGACTTGGGTTTATTGGCTCCCGAATCCGAGGTTGAGGACTTTCCTTTGCCATTTTCAATAACCACGGTAACTTGATGACCACCTGGATTCGACTGGATCTCCAGGTCCTTAATGGATGGATCAGCCTCTAGCTGTGCATGATTGGGCACTTGCCCACCCCGAGACTTGTGACAAATACCGCCAAATATCTTCCCACATACTCCAGAAGAACGTTTTTCACACTTCTCACTCTTGCTCATATTTGGTCAGAAACAGAAGGTAAAACAAGAAAGTGTAGTTTTGAGTTTTGAAGAAATGATCACAAGAAGAAGAGCAAGTGCAGCTCATTACGCTCCAAACTCCGTCGAGTTTTTATACAAATGGAGTGGAATAGGAGACAGGTTGGATGGAAGAACGGGATAACGATTGCTTAATAGACAAGTTCTCCTCATCCTTGTGTGAAAAACCAAGTAATTTTTTATAAAGTCGCGCATAATTCACGAGGGAATACAAGGTGAGATTCGCGGATGGTTTTATTAAAGAGTTCACCTTTATCAATCTTTTCCAAGTGATCCGACGGTTTGTGATTGAATCCGAGATTTCTCATCCGTCGATTACCTTGAACGAAGAAATTCGAGAAATGTCATGATGGAGAATACTCCAATAGGATTATGAAGGTTTACAGTAGCTTTAGAGCTGTAACACGCAACGTCACGGCAGTTTCAACGAAGACAAAATCGTGAGCAGCATCTGAAAAGCATATTGAAAAGGAGGGTGAGAATTGGATTCTGCATAAGTTGCTGAAATTCTGACAAAGTGAGCCATCTTTTCCCCTATCGATGGATGAGAGCTGGGTTTTCCGGGAACGCTCCACTCAAGAATCATCATTTCCCCTTTAGGGATGGTAATTGACTAACTGTTTTGTTGGGTGCTTTTGGGGAGTGGAGAAAACGCATTCAACAGGACATATTGTTTTGGCATCTTGTACGAGTTCATGCTATTTCAAGGACCCGAAAGATTCTGTGTGACTAGCGAGGTATTGCTTTCTGGTGAGCGCAGCAATGTGAACTCATTCAGTTTCTCTCAGTGGCAACTGCTGGAGAGACGAGAAATAGGAACTAGCCTAGAAGAAGTTTGGAACCAGTTCTTTTCCAGTATCCGTTCTCTCCCGTTTCATTTTGGCAATTTTTAAATTAATTTTTTGACCATTAAAAACTCCAAACCAATATAGCTGCTACAAATTTATCCTATTAATTTTCATTAAATTTTACTGTCAAATTGTTAAGTGACATGACACATGATAAAATATGGATATATCGATTTGAAATTAATTTTCGTTAAATTTTACTGTCAAATTGTTAAGTGAAATGACACATGGTAAAATATGGATGTATCAATCACAAATATACTACTTTGAAATTTTGATGGTCAAAAAATCAATTTGAAGTAAATTTATCACAAGTGTACCGATTTAATATTTTTCCTAATATTAATTCTTTACTTTTAAGATTTTTCCTAAAATTAATTCTTTACTTTTTTTAGCCCTCAATTAGGTATTATCTAGTACAGATGCATTGGAGCCAAACTATTTCATGAATTGCAAATTGATAAATGTTTAATCGAGGTAAACAAAACAGACAATCTCGAATCCAATCGTGCAACAAAACTAGCCAATTGATGGCTCAACAGAGACAATCAAAGTCCTTTACCAATTGATAGCCAATTGTTTCTGTCATCTGGAGCAATCTCTTTATTGGCTCACGTTCTAGGATTTTGGGGAAAGAAAATGAATGAAAGAGAGGAAAATCATAGAGAAAAGTAAACTAGGCCTGAATCTTCTCCAAGCAAATAAAGAGGAAAGGTTCCCAAAAAGCAAGAACAAGTTGCAGAGTGCAGACGACTCGAAAGGAGAAAGAGATCGCTTGAGATCTTAAAAAGGGAAAGGAAGTCAGTAACGTAACAGAACAAAACTCAGGTGTTCGCAGGGAAAGAATCGGGTTGGCTTACAAAGCCAACAGAATCACCAATTCGCCATTACAGTGGCCCAGCAGATCAAGATGGAATGAGATCAGAAAATCGCAAGATCCAATATACTATAGTATCGAATGAAAAGATTACCATAAAGAGAAGCCAGGCAAAACTCAGCTTGTTTAATGCACAAGCTAATTTATAAACATGTTGGTTATGACACCATTTTACAGCGAGATCAAGATCATGTAGGAACTGACTGCTTTGGATTTTCTACCATATCATAACTCGAGCCCAATCACTGAAAGACTTAAGCAAAATTCCTTTCTCTCCAGAAAGACCTGAGGTATTAGTTACCCAAAATAATTACATAATTCACAGGTTGAATCACTTATCACAACTTTTGACTGCATCCCAGATGCTCTCAACCCATCCTCCCTCCATGGAAGTGTGCTCACACAAACCTCAGCATAGCTACAGCCATTATTGTGGCAGCTCTGAAGTAAATCTTGCTCACACTTTTATCCACTTTCTTCACCATCTCATCTTCATTCAAGCTCAATTTGCCAGCATTTTTGCCGATGTCAATAACCGTGTCCCTCAGTCTATTCACTGACCAGGACAACCAAACCAGTCCAAACCCAAACCCGGTGCTTAGGAGTTTGGATGAGCAAAAGGGAACACGTCCACAGGCCACCTTACAGATAACAGAAAAGAGAACAGCAATGCCCGTACCAGCAATGCCTGCTGAGAACTGGTTTAGGAGCTCAGGAAGTTCTGGTCCAGCTTTCTTGAGTGAACTAACTGCAGTTTTCCCCTGCCGTCTCTTGTCCACCAGGATGGATAGAAGGCTTTCGCACGCATGGAAGTAATTTCTTTTATACAGATCTCTCTCTCTACTCACTTTTCTGCTGTTCTTTTTCCTTGATAATTGCTTGAGCTTGTTCTTTTCAGGACTGAGAGATCACAACACATTCAAGCAAGCAGTAAGGATCATGATCTTTCACATGTGCAATAATAAATAAAACTATTGGTAAGGACTTTTTTAAAATAAAGCAGCACAGCAATCAGAGCAGATAGGCAATATCCAACAAAAAGACAATTATTGTGTCAGACTGCTTAACCAATGATGATCAACATGCTAATAATTAAATCTAGAATCAGAGGTGGACATATTCTCTTTTTAGGATAGACTATTTGACCTCTCTTCCCTTGTGACTAGAAATGTCACCATCTGACCTCTCTTGTAGCACAGTAGCACTCAGTCTGCTCAGCTCCAATTGGTGCTGGGGCAACAAAGCTTACACTCATTCACATTGGTTCATCCTGCTATGCACACGGCTGCGAATTTCACTTCTACTCCTTCTAAAAGCATATATCTAAAGCAAGTGTCTGCATTTTCCTTTTTTCATTCGGCAAATACCACTAGAATTGAGTCTATCATGATCTGTGAAAATAGGTAGTCCAATGGTGATTTGTGGTAGGAAATGGGCAGAACCTTATATTTTATACACATTGAGGCCAAGCATATTTGACTAACCATTCAATTAATCCCTCAAATCAACAACTCTTGCTAAACCAAATGATTTTCCAGAAATATAGTTTGACATCTATGAGAAATCCCCAGTAAAACTCTATCCATCACGGTGGACAAGAGAGCGAGGAAAAGTGAGCATCTTATTATCATACTGTCTGCACCTATTCAAAATACAACACAAGGAATGAGAAACACAAAGGGCAGATAAACTTTTTCTGGTACTAAATATTGTTTCCATTGGTCATCTGACCAACACAACAATGCTCAGAAAATGTGGATCAATATAAGTTATTCAAAGACTATACTGACACATATAAACCTTGCACGCTGTGATGCGGAGGAAATATCTATGACACTATTAATTCTGACTTGATCATAAATTGAAAGAAACTACAAATCTTACAAGTTCAGCACCAAATTACCTTTTTACAGGAGCAACTGCATTAGCTTCAAGCTTCAAGGAAGACCCACATATGTTAGTCCTTGGTTTGTCAAAGGATTCCCTGATAATTTTACCAGTTATAACATCCATTAGCCCCCTAGTAATAGCCTCAAATAGTAAAGGAAAGGACCACCAACTCTGATGTGCAAATAAATGCATATGTACTTGTCCTATAAACTTCCAACTCCAAGGCATTGTCATGATACAAGCAACAGACTAAAGAAAATGTACCGTATGATGGAGGGCAAATGTGAATTCAAGTGAAAAAGAAGATCCACAGAGAGAGAGAGAGAGAGAGAGAGAGAGAGAGAGCACTCTATCAGTTCAAGCTCTATTCATCACATATGGCTTGCAAGCATAATCATAAGGACAAAAAGGAAAGAGGAGAGAATATCAATATTCAGATCCTCTTAAACCATTGTTAAGCAGATAAGGTGGTTGTTCTTGTACCTTCTGAAGTAAGGAACTGGCATTGAAAGCCTTCTCCCTTGAGTAAAATTCCTTGATAGGTAAAACTCCGCTACAATTGAGAGGAGATCCTTCATCTCAGCCCCACTAGCGGCGATCAAGACTCTACCATTGGAGTCAATGGTTATTTTTGAATTTTGAACCAAATCTCCCATAAAATCTGAGAGAGTGCTCTGAGTGGAAAATTGTAAGTTAGGGTAGACAAGAGAAGGAATGATGGGCAGGCGATGCATGTCAGTTTCCACTGATTGAAGACCCGTCAAATCAGATAGCAGAGACGTATCCAGTCCAGCCTTTTCTGCATGACTCAATCCAGACATGCTCAACTCAAAGACTTCTCTCTGCATGGTGGATTGTTTGGCAATTCCAGTACCTAGGGACCCAGTAGCTGAGTGAACATCTGCAATCATAATAAATAAACATTACATTACTTGACCATCACCTGTCACGACAAGTATCTTACTTAAACTGCAAAGATCACTCCAATACATATCCTACAATAGCTATATCATTTTCTTTAGAAGCAGATCTTGATTTGAGTGATCTCCTAAACCTATATAGATGGTTCAGCACTTTAGCCAGTTCTACCAGCCCCAATAGTAATCCCTCATTTACTGTTAAGACTCAGTTTCCACAAATCTTCTGACCATACAAATGCAAGTGCCAATACTAAAATGCTAGTACAGTTTCCATTAATCTCATGATTCTACAAATTCATGTGGCAGCATATAATTGCTTATACTGTGAAGCACTTAAAAATGGATACAAATTCAGATTCTTAAGTTGTTTTGTGGTAAGATGCTTTAAAACTGCGAGGGTGATAAATAATAGTGGCCCAAAAAATTTCACAATCTCTGTAGCATGAAGGTTGAGATTTCCATCAAATGAAATTTGACAAGCTGCCAAGTAACGTGAATTAAAAGAAAAAGAAAAAAGATCTTCAACTAAGTGTTACGTGCATACCTTGCAAATCTAGAATCACGGGATCTTTCTCTGCAGAATCAATCTGCACACACCGCTTTGCTGCAAACAGTCCATTTAGGGGTTCTGCTGCCTCCTTGCATTGATTAGGACTGACGTTCATGGATCCCAATCTTATAATGTCTTGTCTTGTCCCAGCAGCAGGCAAAAATGGCTGAAGATCCTGCACTTTCCATAATTAGATTTCCTGAATGGAGGATGCAAATAACAAGGAACTGAAACCTGACCAACATCGGCCATTTTGATAATCTAACATAGAACAAAAGAAAATCCTGAGTAAACATTGCTGCATGCAGATCGAAACCACCAAACAATTGAGGAGGTCAGACAACATAGACAAAGCTTCACAACGTGCAAACACCGATGAAAAGCACGGTTTAATTGCCACTTCGCAACTCTCTGAAATCAGCAAGCTTTGAGCATCAAGCCATGGAGGTCAAGATGGAGTCGTAAAATTTTTATCTTTTGGACAGAGTTGTGACCAGATTTTCGCAACATAACAGGCCCAGTCAACAGTGTGCACAGCGCAGCATCAAAACTCATAAAACCCGCAACTAACGACGAGTTACAAAAGACTGAATGCCGAGCTGCAAGCACGGAGGTGCCATGACAACAGAACGAAATCGAGAACACCACGCGAGAATTAACCGATGGAAACTATTCAAAGCGCTTCGGAAATTCCTAGGCACAGAACCCAAATTAATTTCAATCCGAATCCGCGACGACGGAATCGAGAATCCAAGAAAGTCGAGACTCACCCTGATGACTCTGCTCGCGCCTTGCTCCTGACCAAGAACGAGGCCCGGCGGATACCCATGCGAAGCCATCAGACAGAGCTCGGCCTTCATCGCCCAGGCTAGAGAGAGACGAAGAAGAAGAAGAAGAGGAGGAGAGACGGAGAGAGGATACAGCTCAGGAGTTCGATGTCTCGGACACCAAGTCCCTCCCTCCGTTTGGCTCCTTTCGTCGGAGCACCACAGACTTACCCATCTTCGGACCAGACCTCACGATTTCTCTCAAAATCCTCGAAATCGGGAAAATTCAGAATTTTCATTTTTTTTAATCTGGTTTTTACGGCTTGCTTTTATTGGGATGGAGCATCGTTATTCCAGGTTGGCTGCCGGACACGACAACGAGGTGGGAGTGTCGATTCCCTTGCGGAATCTTCTGGAAGAGCGTCGGATTCGGTAACTCTTCGCTTGTAGTCCCCGGTTCGTGTGTGATCCGCTTTCCGCCGTCGATTAACCTGCGGACGTGATCTTTCCTAAAAAAAAGTTCAGGGTATATTTAGGACTAAACTTAAAGTTTGGGGTTTTTTGTGGAATTGACCCCAAAAATAAGTAGGGGGCTGTGCTTTTTTCTAAGAATTAGTGGTTTCAGAATCAGTCGGCATTTTATCTGAAATCTGAAATCTATTTACATACCCAGAAATCTGAAATTCATGATTTACTGAGTTTTATATGCATTTTTAATTAAATAATTTCAGTAAATCATCATCTCTTATGGTCATCATTTGTTATGGTCCATTGACTATAATTCATGTCTATACATACAAAAACTATACAACATTAACAAAATAAATGTCTCAATCATTGATATCGCTAGAAATAAAAGTTCAAACTAATAGTCTTAGATTGCGCATTTGGCAGACAGCGTCAAAGATGAAAAAATATTCTCTGAACCCGAAATACACCAGAATCAACTTGATGCAACCCAGTCTTATACAGCCTCATCGTCCAAAGTTTATTTCACCCTAGATGACATTCCATATTATAAGTGGCCTGATAGGCTCCAAGAATTCCATGCTTGGCTCACAGCCAGACATATTTCTGAACCTAGCACTTATGATATTCTCTTGAAATTTACTAGCCATTTTACAGGAGCCCTTAAAGACTGGTGGCATACTGCTTCAGAATAAGATCAGATGTATCTTTTGACTCAGCCTTTGGATAATGCTATCCAGATTATTCACATGTACTTCATTGGCAAACTTGAAGATTCCAAAGAACTCAAAAGAAATGAGTTCTTTGACTGAAAATTTTGCTCATTGAGGCGTAAAGATCTTGACCAGCACTTTCAAGCTATAATCAAGTTATTTTATTTACTTGGTGCAGATTGGAACCTCAAGCCTATTTTCTTGGCATCTATCCCAAGAAAACTTAGCCAAGCTACAGAGAAAACTCTTCAACAAAGGCAGAAAAGCATAATGGAGGCTACTCTTGATGAAATTTAGCAAGCCGTTCATATTGCCATAGAAGAACTTTGCCTCCGAAGAGAAGCTTTCCAAAGATTTCTCAAAGAAAACAGGCATCTTGATAAGGCGTGCATTAAACCCGGTCTAAAGATCAAATGTCACAAGGATTGCTCAAATCCTTCCTACACAGGATGCAAAAAGAAAAGACATTTCAAATGGCTTTCTTTCAAAAAGACACGCAAAAGAAAAAGTAAAGATAAGTGGAAATTTTTGCGAAAAAGCCGTCATCGCTCCTCTAAGGAGCGAAACAAAGACAGGTGTTATGTTTGCAACAAAAAAGGACATTTTGCAAAAAATTGTCCAAATGCAAAGAAGAGTGGAAGTTATTTGATTGACAAAATCGCCAGAAGCACTGACATTCAGCTTGACGATTCAGATATTGAGTCCGTCTTCTCCTTAGATGACCAACCGTCCGACAATACTCTCTGTGCTATCCAAACATATAGTTTAGACTCGGCCTCAGATTCTGAGAATGATGTCTTTATCTTCTTCCCTGATTCACTTGCAGAAATTGATCTCAATGAACTTGTCCATCATCCGTATATTCCCATTCATATCATCTTGTCTAAATACCATAAACCAATCCCGTTGGTGGCACTCATCGATACTGGAACAAGATCTTTCATCCTAGACACAAAGATTCTTCTAGAAGAATTTTTGAAACCCTACACCAGGTATTTCAATTCTGCTTCTGGTGACACTTTTGCTACCAAGTACCGTAGTAAATCCATTACTATTCAATTCTTTCCCCAGTGTTCTATTACTACCAAAGTCCTTGGTTCCAGGTCTCCAGATAAGGATATCATTATTGGTTGGGACATCCCAACCCAACTTCTCAAGCTTAGAATTCTTTCCCATGGCCTTCGTTTCAAAAATCAATTTAGGGAATTTGTGGAAATCAAACGATTCTATGCTCTCCAACCAATCATGCTGGACCCAATAATCCAAAGTTTACTTTCCTCTTGTGTTGAGACACATTCCCAGTTTTCCCAAACTTGCACACAGCCCTTGTGGAAAAACTCTCTTTTTTATGTCAAACTTCATTTCAAAAGAAATGAAGATATCAATCCTACAAAAGCCAGTCACTCTGGAATGAGCCCAGAACATCTCGCACTTGCTTAACAAGAGTGTGTAGAACTACTGGCACAAGGTCTCATTGAACCTTTTGACTCTTAATGGACATATGAAGCATTATGTGTCAACAAACGGGCCGAGCAGAATCGTGGGAAAATGAGGTTAATAATTAATTATCAACCTCTGAATCAATTCCTTCAAGATGATAAATTCTCATTGCCCCATCGAAATTCTCTCTTTCTTAGCTTAGCCCAAGCAAAAATATATTCAAAGTTTGATCTTCAGGTAGGATTTTGGCAATTGGGTATTGACCTAGCAAATAGATCTCATTGTCAACTTTTGACACAATTTGTTGATATTGTCAAAAAGCATGGAATCATGCTCTCCCAAAAGAAAATGATTATTGCCCAGAAGGAAATTGAATTCTTTGGCATGTGCCTGAAAGAATGAACTTACTGCCCTGAACCTCATATTACTGATGAACTTTAGAAATTTCTTGAAAAGGATTTCAATACTAAACAAATTCAACAATTCCTTGACATTGTCAATTATTTGTGAGATTTTGTTTCCCACATCTCCAAACATTTGAGACCCCTCCAGCGAATGCTCAAGAAAAATCTCCCACCATGGGGACCCAAACAGACTCGAGCTGTTTCACAGCTTAAACAGCTCCTACAACACCTTATTCCTTTAAAAATCCCATCCACTAGCAAGCGGATTCTCCAAACTGATGCTAGCGACAAATATTGAGCATCCATTCTTTTCAAAGAAATTGATAAAATCAGGTATATTTGTGCCTACAAAAGTGGTTGATTCTTTCAAGCAGAAATCCATTACCATTCCACTTTCAAAGAAATACTTGCAGTCAAGTATGGCATCAAGAAGTTTAAATTTTACCTCATTGGACACCATTTTCCTGTTGAAATGGATATATCCTCTTTCCCCCAGATGCTAAAATTCAAACAAAAGCAAGTTCTCCATTCACAATTGCTCCGGTAGGCAGAATGATTTTCCAAATACTCCTTTGACGTCAAACACATTCCAGGGACTAAGAATGTTCTTACCGATTTCTTATCCTAACCAAAAGAACATTAGAGGCTATCAATATATATGTCAAGAAGGAACCTTTTGGAGACACATACTGCACCACCAACATACAAGGCGGTTGGCCAAGCCTCAAGTACCCTCTTGATGTTCCACTGTCAATTCACCACAATATCCTAAAAGACAGACTCCTAGGATTAATGTGGGAATATCACTTCCGAATCTTCAGAGAACATGGAGGGCTAATGCTCAGATCAGATGGACTTCATCCGCAATATCTATTCATTCATCCCCTCAAATGGTCTTCTGATGATGAATTTTCAAAGGATCTCAAATGGTTATTTTGGTATATGTTCAACTTGTACACCATAGCCATTGAATTCTCCATTGACAAAATTTTGCAGGTCATTACAAAAGACAGAGAAGGTCAAGTTCATAACCAAAGATATCTCTTAGACATTTTTGCATGGTATAAACCACTCAAATATTGGAAAGAACTTTTCAAAGTCCAAAATCGTCAATAAAGGCCTAAACCAGAAAGACACACTGTTGTCCTATTCCACCGACCATGGACATTTTCCCATCCATTGGATGGATTTCTGACAAACCTTCTATAGCAGGAACTTCAAGCTACAGGCCTCAAGTTTTCCAAGAATTTGCTTGAATTCATCAGACACTTCCATACTCCATTACCACGAACAGACCAGCATCACGAGAATTCTAGAGAATCCTATGTCAAGAAAATCGCATCGTCCCACCAGAAGCATAGCCATCCGCCTAGGTCCTTATCTCCTGGGACCACCTTGAAGCTTGGGATTCCACAAGAGAACAGATTCAAAAGGCTCTCCATACATTTTGGCAGAACAATCCAGACTCCTCCACCCCTATGATCCATGGGGGGGCCGCTTTCACAAGACCCTTGGGAAAACACCCCAAATTACGCCCATTTTCCCGGCTCTTTTGGTGCTAGCTCCTCTCGTCCACCAGACCTGTTGACAGAAGAAATTGAGAATCTCATCCGTGCCTTCAAAAGAGAAAAAGACGGAGGCTCCAGTCCATCAAACATCAATGAAGACGCTCTCTTCATAGAACAACTAGCTCATCATAGATCTGATGACTTAGACTATGACTACAATGCTAGAGATGGAGTGTGGCCAAAATAGCTGCTACAAATCATTGTTCACCAATCACTGTACACTGTTCACTGTTCATCCAGTCTACTTTTATTGTAGCACCAGGCGAAAAATCACTGTTCATAGCCTGTACGAGATTTCTGTAGAACTCCCTATGTTTGCAGCCCATAAATGGCTAGTGTGCTTTCATAATTGTGTCCTAACATGGCTAGTCAGCCATCTCTTGTCATTTATATCCTCCTCTGCCTATATAAGAGCAATGAGTTCCCATTGTAAAAACCAGAGAGTGAAATAAGAAGTGTGTTGTGTACTCTACTTCCAACATGATCTTCTAAACACTCCCATTCTCTTCTAATCCAGAACGATGGTTCTGAACAAACACTATAATTGAGAAAAATCTTGGAGTATGCTCTGCACTTGCCCTCTGGGATCTTGTGTGTCAGAATTTCCTATATCTTAGAGTTTTCTATGGTCTAAGTTCGTAATTTGAGAAGAAACTTAGTGACTAAGAATCAGTCCCTATTGAGGCTAGGAGGGCCATGTGTGGGATAGCATACCTGTCACAAGTTTGCAACTCGAACTTTGAGTTTAGTTCATAGTCTCCCTTTATGGAATTTTGCAGGATTGCGTGAAAATATGGAATAAAAAAATACAAAGACTTGTTCCAAAATATCTTTAAGCTACCCCTTTGAACTTGTTACCTAGTTTTTGGAAGCTGAAACTGTATTCACCCATCTTTTTTCACCCTTTTAATTTACCCATTGTACATGCTTCTTCCACCTTAAATGATCACGTTACCCCTTACGGATCCAATTTTTAACATGTCTTCAAAATTCAAATATTTTCAATTATTGACCAACTCTTAATTTAAGATTTTTTTTTAATATTTTTTATTCCTCTCCTTACTCGGTTTCAATTTTATTAAAAGACAAAGCTACCCTTATTCCTTTCAAATAACTCTTTTTTTCACCCTAACTTTTACGCCCATTACATTTCAATTTTTTTTCATGCCTGTCTTCTTTTGAACTTATTTTCCATCATTAATTTGAACAAGAGTTTAATTCATTATCGTAATTTGAGCAAACACTAATCGATGTTGTAGTAGTAAAGAAATGTTATTTGCCCATTTTTCATTTCCATAGATTCTCCTCGTGATAGTGAATTTTTCGATTTACCTACAAATTTATGAGAATTTACGCAACAATTGGATATTGTGATCCATGTTTGCATTACACATATTCTCCTATCACTCATCTATAAACATTGATCCTTACAACTACACATATGAGCAAGAGAAAATAAAGAACAACCTGTTAACATCATATAAGTTGATATTTTGAAAAATCATAATCGTGTCATGCATTCCATATATTGTATGTGATGTTAATTAGTTCAATCTAGTTATACCAATTCAAGCACATAAAGTAGATGGGGACTTTTCAAGATAATGATGCTACACAACTCAAGAATCAATCATGACATGACAACAATTATTTTCAACATTAAACTTGTTAGGACAAGGTAGTCATATGTGTTTTGCAAATAAGCTTCAAAATGAACTAGAGATATCACGAGTACTCGCTCCTATTTTCTCGTTACAACAAACACATATTAAAAGTAAGTTTGTCTGTCCACGTCACCACAGCGGGTCAATTATATGATTGCCCTGAAAGATATGAGTCATCAAGCACAGGCTAATGCATTTAACAAGTAAACAAACATTTATAGATTGACGTCCACGTCGAGGGGCGTTTGAGATAAAAGTACATGAAAAAATTCATTTCAAAAACTTGTGTCTGATTTAGAGAGTAATTCGAGACGAAATCTATACTTTAAGTATTATTTTGAGAATTCATGTCTACTTCACAAGTCATTCTGAAATTAACCCGAATTAACGGGTTTCGTTCCCTCGGACACTATAGTTCTTCAACCTGCATGAGTTGAAACGTAGCTAACTAATCTTACCTAGGAGGTGGGCCTTTTTTCTTGGACCTTGATGGGCTTGTCCGGACTATTTGACAACTCAATGATTAAAAAAATAAAAACTCCCGAATATTTGGACGAGTCTTTCCTATAAGGAAGATTGACTTTCGTGTGCATTAGGAATCATTGTTAATTCCACGAATTAGACTCTCTAACATGAGATTATCATGCTAAACTACATTAAGCTGGCAGATGCTGAAAACGAACAAGAGCATAAACCTACGGAAGAATATAATCACTTCCAAATGGGACAAAAGAAAATCACCAACTTTTGGTTATAGGTCAAAATATCGTAAACATTTTTTTTGTCCAATCAAGTTCACATTGAAGTCGACATTGCAAATGACGATGACGCGTGCAGATGACATGTCATGGCAATGGTAATGTATACGAAAAGATGCTGTTTTGTCACGGATCAAGCTTCTATTTAGCTTTTTCTCTTTCGGTACACGTTTTGTATGCGTTTTCATTCTAATTTTACTTATTTAAAGCGTGATTTGTATTTATAATTATTGTTTGTCATGCCAGCTCTTGCTCATATTTGCTTTGACTTAAAAGTCAACGGGTGGAATTTTTTGCCTTTCCCACGAGTGAAAGTTGATACTTTTTTCATTCGTTTGAAAGGCGGGGATATTTTTGTTTTCAATATAAAACTTCACGTTTTTATTTGCCTGCATTTGACCGTTAAATCATCGCCATCATAAAAAGAAAAAAAAATTATCACGATCTTTTTCATGAATAGAAATCTTCAAAATAACGATAGCGGCCTTCTTTCTAATAACTCTTGCTTCTTCATGGTAAAGTTTTAGGATAAAGGCCAGAGGTCCCTAATTCTCAAATCATTCAATATTTTCTTTAGAAAAATTAGGGACATGACATGTGGATTTTATGCCGGTATTAAAGCCTAATAAATACTATTTTGAATTTGAAAAGAAGAAATTAATTATTATGTTTTTAAAGGGTTACATTCTAATGAAGATGAACAGGGAGGGCAAAAGCCATGGGGACTGTAGCCACTTTACATGGCTCTGTCCAGGCACGGTGAGAGGGTTTTCAAAAGGATGTTGGGTTAGGAAGTGGCGATCACCGACACCACCGCGGTCGGAGCACACCAATGGAGAGATAGAGAGAGGATATAGGTGAGGGTCGGCTAGGTCTCGACTCGGCAATGGCGGCGAACCTTGCTATAGTGGCTACTGCAGCAATGGCCACCTGACAATGGTCCATCCTCTCCATATCCAAATCAAAGAAGACGAGCTCTATCTAATCTCAGGAGATGAACATCTAAAAGTGGGAAGTAGGATCGATTTCACAAGTAGACACACATGTTCATAAATTTCATTATAGTCAGAGATTGTGTGCGAAAGGGAGCCTTGACAAATCTTATCCAAGTGGTCATCGTTCTATGTTGGAGGAAACACCGTGTCCAACTGAGGGGCTACTTTTGTACGAGGAGATGCTCCAATTCCAGAAAGCCTTCAACACGCGAGTCGTCGTCGCTATCTCTTCTATCCCATACGAGTGGAGATTTCGGGTTCCTCTTTACGGAACATTTTGCTATTTTGAAACACGCTTTACCAAGATTCAATGTACATATACCCAAATTTAAAGCAATAACATATATGAACGCTGGAATTTGCAATATGAAACCACTATGAATTCTATTCATCCTAAGATTATTGCGACAATCATCTGTCGAGATTAATTTCAATTATTGTGAAAATACGATCGGATGTACCAACACATTGTTTTACAACCAAACCACCAAATTTGGTGTTCTTGATTTCAAAAAAAAAAAAAACCAAAAAGTTCATGCCATATATTTTTTAAAGATAATATCACGAAAAATCTTAAATTGTAACGATAAATTTAACTCAAGCTAATTTTTTAATCATAAAAAACCTTAAATTGATAGATTCATTACAAATTCACCATCCATGAAAACATCTGTAACCATTTGTAATTTTTCATAATATTAATTCAATTTAATGAAAATTAACGGAGGATAAATTTATTATAGATATATTAGTTTAGGCATTTTCACAGTATTTTTTTTTTCTTATACGGCATGTGATAAAGTGAAGTTCTTTTGGTCATATATATATATATATATATATTTCTCTTTTGGCGTGACCATTTTGGTTTTTTCCTCTTTCAGTCGTACGGTAAGGGGCGCCTCCTGACCGCATGCCACAAAAGATTACAATATAAATAAATGATGCCCTTCCTCCTCCTCCCTTAACCATGTCATTTTAACGCAGCAGGCGTCGTTTCATCGCTTTTCCTTTCCTCCTCCTTCTCTCTCTCTTTTTCTCTCTCTCGCAATCGGAGCGAAACCCTAACCAAAATCCCCCTCCCCGGAATTCGCGAATCCGAACCCCCGATTTCCTCGCCGGTCAAAATCCTCCCTTTCCCCGGCGAATTCCCTCCCCGCCGATACCCATTCCCCCTCCGAATTGAGCCGGAATTGGGGTCGTCTCCCCGACCGATTCCCAGATCCCCCTCGCCCTCCTCCATCCGCCATTCCTCCGAGTTGGAATTCGTCGGGGCTTCGCGTCGTCCGAGCCTCGATTCGTGGAATTCCTTGCATGGGAAAGGTCCTGGACGACCCCTCGAAGGCTTCTTCGTCTTCTTCGTCTCCTCCCTCCTCCACCTCCTCCTCCACGTCGATCACCGACACCATCAATGGCTCCCACCAGTTCCAGATCAACGGGTACTCGCTGTCGAAGGGGATCGGGATCGGCAAGTACAAGGCCTCCGACACGTTCACCGTAGGCGGGTACCAGTGGGCGATCTATTTCTACCCGGACGGGAAGAGCGTCGAGGACAATGCGGCGTACGTGTCTTTGTTCATTGCCCTGGCGAGCGAGGGATCTGATGTGAGGGCGCTCTTCGAGTTGACGCTGGTGGATCAGAGCGGGAAGGAGAGGCATAAAGTGCATAGCCATTTTGGACGGACGCTCGAGAGCGGGCCTTACACTCTTAAATACCGCGGTAGCATGTGGTGCGTGCTTTTTCAGATTTTGGTCTTCTATTTAATTTCGAAACCCTTTTACCTGGATTAGCAATAATGTTATATTGTGTGAGAATCGGGTGGTTTGATGGTTTTCTGGTGGATGATCGAGGGTTTTATGTAGGCTTATCTCCTATATATGGGTTTTTCCAGCAGCTTCTATCTACGTTTGTTCGATTGCTAAATTATTCACTCACGGTCGTTACATATTGCATTTATTTATAGATGCATTTGGAATTCTTGTGTATAGTTGACTAACTCTGTTTTACTAGAATTAGAATTTTTCTTAGGAATTTAGCAATTGATGTATGGTATAAGGTAAGATAATCTTGTGTAGTGTACTGTTGGAAGAGTAGGTATTTGGTGTACTGTTGGAATAGTAGTGTTCTGACAAATGAACTTCATTGACAGTCGGAGGTCTTTCTGATCTTGATCTTTTAGGGTGCCTCTTGAGCTTTTTTCCATGATTGGGGCCTTCTGCTGGAACTTCGCTTATTGCTTATTCATTCAGAAAATAATTGTTGGACTGGCAGATTGGTGATTTCTAATGACTGTCCACATTTGTGTCACACAACAAGCTTTTAGGAGTACATATGATGCAAGCTGGTGTTATGACTTAAAAAGACATAAATGGTGGAATAGAAAGATGAAGCTATTGGTTAACTGGATTTGGAGCTTCTAGAGAGTTTGAAAGGTTGAAGCTGGTGCTAATACAAATGTATTACATATTGCACTGCCTAAGGTTTGCTGTATGTATTAGGATAAGATGTTACTTTTTGTTGCAAGAGTGTTGGACATTTATTGACCATCCCTTTATTGAGGTAAGCTTGTGCTTCAGAAGCAGTTTACTTTGTGGGATGATTAGATGCATAGCTGAGGTGAGTTATGAATTTTTGGGTGGGCTCATTGATCTGAATAGTTGCTGAATCTGTTAAAATTGTTCAATAGTCTATTAAAGTTTTTTAATAGTCTATTCTACATGCCCCTTTTGATATCTCCTTGGCCCTTATGAAGCATGTATCCCCTGAACATGTGGCATGGGCACTTCATTTTTCTGGGTGTGTAGACTATCATTTTCCATCTCCCTAGTAAATTTAAGGTAGTAAACTATTGTTTCTCTTTCCCACCACTTAACACTACAAGTTGATGGTGTTAATTTGTGGGCAACCGGCTTGATATAGAGATGCAAGTAAAGATTTGATTCCTAAATTTGTTGCCATTTATTTAATACTTCAATCAAATATATATGATTGGTGAATGGGTTTTCCATAAGGCTGTCAAATGGGAAATCAAGGTCATTGATTGTGATTTTTTAATGATAGATCACCTAGTTAACATCCTTGTTAGGTTTGACGTAACACTTTCAAATGATATTGTTTGTTCGGTGGATGTATTTCTTTTGTTTCTCAAATTTCAGCAAAGTTCATTTGTGTTGTCTTTCATCTCAAATTTGGTAAGTCTAGTATTTAGCGTTTTGATGACCTATCTTCACCAATTGCTGTAGGGGCTACAAACGATTTTTCAAGCGAAGTCTTCTTGAGACGTCAGAGTACCTCAAAGACGATACTCTTTCAGTAAGTTGTATTGTTGGTGTTGTTAGATCGCATACGGAAGGACCAAAGATTTTCTCCATACCTGTACCACCTTCTAGTATAGGCCAAGATTTTGGCAAGCTTTTGGACAGTGGGAAAGGAGCTGACGTGAGTTTTGAAGTAGATGGTGAAGTTTTTCCCGCCCACAAGCTGGTACTTGCTGCTCGATCCCCTGTATTCAGGGCCCAACTTTATGGTCCAATGAAAGATCATAATACAAAGCAAATAAGAGTTGAAGACATGGAGTCTTCAGTTTTCAAGGTCTAACTTTGCCCCCATCATCTGTCTTTTTTGTGATGGAATTTGTTTGAGTTGGTTTATCTGCTTTGCACATCTAGATTCTTCTTTTTGATGTTTAATTTGATTATGTCCTAGGCTGAGTCTACTCCAGTTATCCTGTCACATGTAGCATCATCACGTCTGTTCAGTGATGTCAAATAATTTTTTGTCAAACATAGGAATCATTTGTGTGTTGTCTTTGTTGTTTGAGCTTAGTGTTATTTCTTAAGGTGGCTTAAGCCTTTGAGCGCCATTGCGCAAAGATGTAGCAATCAAAAGCAGCAATTTCTTTTTCCGAAAAGGTTTTACAAGAGTTAAATAATGAATATGGTGCTTATTTTACTGAGTTTACTGTGAAATGTACTGTGTGGACTATTTCAGATAGATAAGTCAAGGAAACATTCTGAGGTATACAGTCTCCTTGAAGGTTTTGTTTTTCAATTGATGAACAACACAAGGAAACCCCCCCCCCCCCTCCCCCTTCAACCTTTTTTCCTTCCCTCTTGTGTGGTCTTTGTGTTCTCTTAACTTACTTCCTCCATGCCTGGATGCTACTCAGTCCATTTATTCTCTACGTTTAGATGTACTGAATACTTCATCATGGGGAAATTGTGTATTTTAGGACTTCCCTTTTCTCATCAGATGGATATAATTTAAAAATTGCCTGGAGATCCTGAGTAGTCCTGCTTTAAGTGATTGTAAATTGATTAAAGTCCAAATTAAGTACACTTAAGGGAAGCCATTTTATGTGGTAAAAAAATTCGGCCATTGTCTACATGGCTCATGATTCGACCTGTGATCTGCTGCAGTTAGGTTTGTCTGTCCTTTAATAGAAAGTCTCTTATAGTCTAAACTCATCCCTTTATCATGCTAGTAGGAAAAAAAAGAAATCTTATTTTGCTGTGGTGATAGCATGTGCTTATTTCACTCGTGTATCAATCCAATCACCATAAGTTTTTTGTACACCATTAGTATTATGTAAGAATTGATCTTTTCTTTTATAAATGATCTCTAGGTTGGTTGTTTTTCCAGTTCTCCTTAGTGTTTACCACTGTATGCACTACTGATGTTCTTTGGCTTCATATTTGTGGTATTGTAGCACATCTTGGAGATCTCACGTCTGTTATCTTTTTTTAGGAGACTATCAAGAAGAATGATATTTGACAAAGTCTGGAATTATTAAAGGAAAATGCAATTTTTGCCATCTGAATATAAAGATTGAATAATCTGATGACTGAAAGCCTTTCCTTGGGGATGAACATTTTTGGGAATATTTTAGCTAGGTGGCACTGGTTTCAGCTTGATCTGAACCTCTTTTAATTGATCCTTTGTACAGATACTAAGATTGTTAGGGTTCAGAATCTTTGGTTACTTCTGCAATCACCTCCTTCTATCCTTCTATCCGGCTTTTGTGACCTTGTTCTGATTCCGTATAGTCATGTGTTTTTATCTTTTTAGTTTGTATGTTTTTCTTTCATTTTATCCTTGTACAATTCTGATGTGCTAGATTCTTTTTTCTGTTTCTTTTTGTATGTTTGTTTTTCTTTCTTTTTGTCCTTGTACATGTTCTGATGTACTATGGAACCAACCATTACTGTTGACATGGACAGTTGGCATTGTTTGTCAGTCAGCTGCTAGCTTGGCACTTGTAAGTGGTTATTGCCACCATACCATTATGCTTACTTCCACTATCATTATTAATTGGCCAGTCACAGCTGCATATGGTACTGGGGCACCACCATTGTAACCACCTCAGCTCTCATCATCATTGCCATTCAATTCACTATGCTTTTAGCCAAGTACAACTATCAAAATGAGGGGGGAAAATGCATGTCCACCAACTTTGAAAACTTTTTCTTGTGAAGATGGCATGACAATATTTTGTGTGAATGCCCTTTGGATATGGGCCATCATTTACAGGAAACAGCAGTTCCTTAGATTGTTTTAACTAAAAAACTTCAGGCTAAACAAAGTTAGAAATGGCGATGTTAAAAGTCTGAACATAATTTTAGCATTAGCATGAGATCTGTCTGTTATTTCAATTTTTTTATTTCTGTTTGCCAGACTAACCTGGAGCTGGAGGATGATTGTGTTGCTTATTGATTATTTCTTTGAAGTACTTGACTGTATCACTAATGTTTATCAATTGGTTACATGAGCTGGGCCCCCTTGGCAAAAGTCTTGATAACTGAACTGTATAATTTGCAGGCATTGCTTCATTTTATATACTTTGATTCTCTGCCTGATCTTCAAGAGCTTACTGGTCTGGATACAAAGTGGGCTTCAACTTTGATGTCTCAGCATTTACTTGCAGCAGCAGATAGATATGGCCTTGATAGACTGAGGCTACTATGTGAGGCAAATCTTTGTCAGGATGTTGCCATAAATACCGTGGCAACTACCTTGGCATTAGCAGAGCAGCACCACTGTTTTCAGTTGAAAGCCGTGTGTCTCAGATTTGTGGCAATGCCTGAAAATTTGAGGGGTAAGTCTTTTTCTTATAACAATTTCTACTGTCCCTTATGACTTTCGATCACGATTCAATGCAGATGTTAGAACTCTTGTGACAATGCAGCATACTTTGGATATTCTTTGTCTCTTCTTTTGTAAAAGAATGGATTGTTGATGGTCCCTAGCATGTGTTCTGTGGAAGTTTGTCGTAGACATCCTTTTGAAATTACCCAGTTTCATGCGGGAACAATGGTTAATTGGATGATGATTTTACAGCACCTTCATTCTTCTGGATGACTTAGAGTTGGCTGGCAAAAGGTGGATAGGCAAACGGTGATTAGGGGATTGTTATTAGGATAGACTGGTGTCCCTGACCATAAAAGTGGGTTTCTACACATCACCAGTGAGAGGGAAGAAGTGATTCTAGGAGCACATAATGCTCTTTCCTGTAAGGATTGATTAGGTTTCTATTTGACTTTTCATGTGCAGATTAAACATAATTGGTATGATCCTCTTTGTAGAAGTACTGTTTAAAATTAGTGAGAAGAATGTAGGGTAGCCAGGTCACCATTGAAGAACAATTTTTCTTAGTTTGATTTGCTTGTCTTTTAAGGTCAGGCAAGATAATTGAAATGTGCCCAGTCTTTTTTTTTCTCACTGATTTTGCTGAAAGAACCTGGCCATTGGGTTGGGTACTTTATTCTCACTACTCAACAAAATCACAAATCTAATAGAAACAAAAGGCGAGCTCTTTGTTCTATTTGCTTGCAATGCTACACCTATCGAAGTCGGGGAATGCTTCATTCTAGGTAACACTGTTTAACTGTACTTGTTGGCTTCATGTCCAGCAGAAGCCTTTAACCTTCATTACCATCAGTAGTTGTTACTCTCTCAATAGCTTCAATAGTTCCCTAAAAGCCTTTCATTGGTGTAAGAATGAACCGTAAGCCCTTGAGAGAGAGCCCTTGAGAGAGGCTGATGAAAAGGAAAATTGATTTAGTTTTTAGGTTTGATTTGTTTTTTGCAAGACCATTTTAATCTCTGATGATCTTGTAGCTTTTTTCCCCTTTTAGTTGATTGTTTGATTTGAGTAACAATGTGATTGACGAGATTTAACGGGAGCTTGTCCAATCTGTTTCTCAGCTGTGATGCAAACGGACGGTTTTGAGTACTTGAAGGAGAGCTGTCCCTCAGTCTTGACCGAACTATTGGAGTATGTGGCAAGAGCGAGTGAGCAATCGATGATTGTTTCCAGTCATGGGAATGAAGGCATTCTCGACGGCAGTGATGCCAATGGGAGAAGGGTGAAGCAAAGGATATGACTGTGAAAAGTATTTTTCTGCAAACATCAATTGTAGCCCAGAAGAGGGAACGATAAGAAAATTGAAAAACCCATAATGTAGGAGCACAAAAACTATTTTCCAGTCCTTAGCTTCTGGCATTTGACTTGCATGAGATGTAAATCTTGGTTCTTCTTTGTCCTGATTGGGTTGTAATGTGAAGCAAAACTTTTGTAGCTGCTTCTTGATTGGTCATTCTAATCTTATGTTCTTGTTGGCCAAATTTAGAACCATCTAAGTTATCCAAAGTTGGTTAGGCCATAGGCGACAGTGTAAATGAGGCGATGCGATCTGTCTCTCACTAGGCATTTGCATGTAAAGGCTTGTGCGTGGGTTTAATTAGTTGCCATTGTTCAAGGTGTGCCTATCTTAAGAGATGACGGGCGTGGCTTGAGGGCTTTGCGCTGTTTACACTTCGCAGCGAGGAACAGTCCATGCAGCACCTGTATATATCATCCCTGCTCGTCTAAATCCACCGAGTTTGCAGTTACTGTCTTGTTTTTCAACCGATAGTTGGATATTTCCGAAGCACCCCAAATGTCCTTTAGAGGCAAGCGCAACGCCTTCAATTGCAGCCTCGAGACACGGTGCATGCGATCCAAGAGTGGCGGGGTCGAGTTAATTCCGTGAACGAAATAGATACAACGCGCTTCAGTCGTCGTTAGGTGCATGCGCTCAGTACAAAGTTGCATTTGTGCGCCCAAAGCAAGCACTTACCAACCATACACGAGCACTAGGCATCGTTTGCCTCTGTATATTGGACTTGAGTTTGGTACTGATA
Source organism: Corymbia citriodora subsp. variegata (assembly GCA_014858505.1). Classification (NCBI taxonomy): domain Eukaryota; kingdom Viridiplantae; phylum Streptophyta; class Magnoliopsida; order Myrtales; family Myrtaceae; genus Corymbia; species Corymbia citriodora. Next base: position 8,312,385 of record CM026420.1, on the reverse strand, counting down.
ATTTTATTTTTGCTCTTGATAAATTTAACAGCTGAATTAACCCAAAAATAAAATAAATTGAGTGAACTGTGGTTATGGGTGGATGTACATTACAAGTGCTAATATTTTTGTACGATATTCACATTAGTGTCAAAATTTTTTTTCGTAAGTACAACTTTGAAAAAAACTTTCACTTGAATATGGGTCAAATATGGGTTAAGTGAAAGTTAAACATTGGTCAAATATGAGTCAAGTGAAAGTTAAATATGGGTCAAATATGAATTGAGTAAGTTATTAGGTAAATCCATCATTTTTCTCCTTCCATCTCCTTCATCTATGCGTTCTTGACCTCCGTTGCCGATCCGATGAGGTTCACTCAACAATAATTAAAAAATCGATTTTTTTTAAAATTATTTTCCTCAAACTATTTCAATTTAGATGTATCCACATTTTTTTATTTACTAATTTTTTATTATTTAATTTACTTTATAAATTTGATGTGAAATTTTATTCAAATAATTTATGTGAAAAGTTTAAAGTGGATTAAATAAGTTGGAGTATATTTTTTTAGATTAAGTTAAATATTATTATGTGTTGGTAATGTGGGTCGGGTATGGGTTGTGTATGGGTCGGGTTGGGTATGGGTCATCAAATTTACATTACATAAAAATGGGTCAAAACAGGTTAAATGGGTCAATGTGGGTCGGACCATTTTTGACCCGACCCAAACCCGACCCGACCCACGCATTTCACACCCCTAATTACAAGTGCTAATATTTTCGTATGATATTCACATTATTGTCAAAAATTTTTTTCGTTTACTTAAGTACTACAACTTTGAAAAAAACTTTCACTTGAATATGTTTTCCGATTTGCCAATAAAAAAAGTTCACGTGACCACTGATGAATAATATTTTCGTATTTTAAAATATTTTTATTTATATATTAAAATATTTTTTTTGCTTTTTTTTCTTTTTTCTCTAAGATTGACGAGGGTCAACTTGCTAACTACAGAACCTTCGCCCTTGGTCACAAAGAACCTAATGAGGCTGTCAGGCCTTGCTAGCCATCGATGAGGCCCTAACGACCCTTGCCAGCTCTCGGTGGCCGCGGGCGGCCCTAGCGAAAAAAATAAAAAAAGCAAAAAATTCAAAAATTCAAAAAATTTAATACAAATATTAATAATATCAAAATATTATCTACCGACCACATTAGTTTTTTGACGGTCACATCAGCTTTTTCGGTGAAACGACACTTAAATGAGCATTTTTTTCAAAATTATGACATTCAAGTAAATGAAAAAAAATTGACACTAAATTAAACGTCTCATAAAAGTTTTGGCCCTTATATTCAACTTCTTCTGTTTGCGGTTATGAATGAAATATTAACCATGAAGGTTAAATTAGTCGCGGCTGACCTTCCAGGGATAAAAACGTAATTCCGGGGTACAATAAAATTGATATTCCGCACCCGCCTAGTCCTCACACAAACAACCCCCCCTCCCTCTCTCTCTCTCTCTCTCTCTCTCTCTCTCGCTCTTTCGGTCTCGGAGTCGTTCGGCGAGTTTGCAGTCGTAGCAATGGTACTTCTTCTTCTCTTAAGCCTCCTCTTCTTCTCCGACTCGACGCGATTCCGTCGTTCAGATGCGCTGCGCGGTTGCCCTAGGGTTTTCGGCTGTTCACTCGGAATCGAATTCGTTCGTCTTTTCATTTTTTTTAACCTTAGTCGTTGCGGCGAGAGGTTTGCGATGATGCCATGGGTGTGTGTTTTGCTGTGTGTTTCAGTTGTTCTTCTCGTACTTCAAGGACCTGGTGGGCAGAGAAGTGACGGTGGAGCTGAAGAACGATCTGGCCATCAGAGGCACCCTCCACTCCGTCGATCAGTACCTCAACATCAAGCTCGAGAACACTAGGGTTGTTGATCAGGACAAGTACCCTCACATGGTGCGCACCCCCCCTCTCTCCCTTCGATCATTTTTCTTTCTTTCTAGCTGCTTTTCTAGATTCGTTTTGGCTGTGGCGATAATTGCGGTTTATACGATCTGTCGTAGCCTGATTTGGAGCATCGGGAAGGTTAGGCTTTTTTACTAATGCTGCGGCTGGTATTGCGGTTCTTCGGATTATATTGCTTACGAAAGGAGGACCTCGCGATTATGTTAGGGATAGCTTTGGCTATGAGAGGGAATGTGCGTCGGATTCGCTGGATGGGTCATGTATGGTGTGTATATTTGTCCTGTTGTTTTGGGAGTGAATAGAATGTGCAATATTGGGGGAAAATGAGAATGTGTTCGTATTTTAGTTGTTTGTGTGCTTGTTGAATATAGACTGCAGCGTCTATGGAATCGTATTTAGTATGTTGCCCCCCTAGTAATGAGGAAAATTGTCACTTCAATCCGGAACCCCACTTTGAGGACCTTTTCCTGACAATGACTCTTTGACATGTAACTTGCTGATTGATTATGAATTGGATGTTGGGTGGATACACGCACTGGCTTTTGAGGTACCATACATCTGGTTGGTTTGTGCAAAGCTAAAAGCTACTCTTACCATGGTACCTTATTTCTATTTGCAAATGTTGGGTCAGTTTTTTCAGATGAGCGATATGGTGCCTTTCTGTCTTAGTTTGACTGTGAGCTAATTTGTTCATTGGAGTCTTGGTCGAGTCAATTAATTTGGATGCTTTAGAATCTGGAGATTAAGTACTTTTTCAAGGGATTTGGGAGGTTTTTGGTTCCACATATCAACAGTCCTCACACGTGAAGGGTTAATATAGTTTTTTCTGCCTTTTGTAGCTGTCAGTCAGGAATTGCTTTATCAGAGGATCGGTGGTGAGGTATGTTCAGCTACCTCCTGATGGAGTTGATATTGAATTGCTTCATGATGCCACGAGAAGAGAAGCCCGGGGTGGTTGAAGTTTCCGATGAGATGCGTGGACTGTATTTGTATGGTTGAGGAACCAATTTATATTGACTGATATTGGAACCTCGACATAGTGGGCTCATTAGCATTTGTGTTGTGACATACTGAAACTTGGCTTTTTTTTGTCACTTGCGGAGTAAACTGTTCTCTGCTTGAGGTGATTGCTAACTTGAAAATTTGAACTAGTCTTATGTCCTATGTTCAGGAAAAAAGTGGGAAAGGAAGTTGTCTATGTCCTAAATGTGCTAAGTGTGCTGCCAAGGCTATAGCAATGGTTGCTGAATGCTCAATTTGATTTCGCTGTTCAGTGGTTTTGATTTTGTTGAAGTATATAGGTGTGATGATATGAGGTCTGCTTGTTATTGGCCTCGTGTCTGTTTAGCCATTTACATCTTGCAAATTGTGATAGATATCTGATCATAAGGATTCACAGATCAACTGGAATGCTTTTAATTGATGTTCTGTGGCAGCTTTATGATGGACCTATGTTGCTGAGAAAATTGGCTAGCCACATTCATCTAGACTTTAGAGAGGCAGCAAAATGGTGAGAGGGAAAGAACTTTCTAGTCATTTTGTACCAAACGGCTTGCCGCATAACTGTAGTTGGATGAGTTATGACTATTAAGTCACTAGTCAAATTACGTTGGCTCTATTGTTTTCTCCTTATTCTGTTTTCACGTTCCCCATATTCTACTTTGCTGGGGAAGTTTCACTAGGCTCTTAATTAGCCTATTATGGTGTACTGACCAGTGGAAAGGGTTGGTCAAACTCCGTTCTTTATGTGGTCCAAGGGAATCAGAGTTTTGGTTGTCCCTTGGACAACACCTGCATTTCCCATTTTCCTACATAATGTAAGAAAAGTCTCGTGTACAAGTAGAACATCCGCAAGACAAACAACATTGGGGATTCAAGGTGAAAGTTTTTGCGTCAGGATCATTCCAGGACATTTTTTCGGACTACATTGGTGAAGGTCCCTATCTGGTTGCCGAACATGATAGTATACATCTACTTCACCTGAAAATCATGTCATGCCTTACAAATTCTTCAGTGATTAATCTTAACGGTGAGTCAATCTAGATCCTTTAAACCTCAACGCTGTGTGGTTGGGCCAACAATAGAGTTTCGTGCACATCAGTGTTCTTTGGGTGCTTATTGACACGGAGCAAGTATTACCACAACCTGCAAATTTATATGCTCACAGATACTCCATGCTAGGAATTTTAGTTGACCCAGGCACTACAAGCTATGTACAAGTGGGCAATGCCCCCACGCAAACTCAAGGAACCCAAAGCTCTTCCATTTATCTCCAGATAGGAAAGGCCAGGCTCTGTTTATTCTAAGCTAAACTACATCCGCATGAGGAATACATTTCCTAAGCAGCGACCAGTACACAGATAATAGGCTGGTACTCTGCTAGGAACCGTCATGCTTCGTCATTCTCTTCCTTGGATATGTAGACGCAGTAGAAGGTGACCAAGTTCTTCTTCACTTCAAGTGCTTAGTGAACCAGTCCAGCGTGTCCTTATGGGCTTCTTCAGCGGACTTCACCACTGCTTCATCTTCATCTTTATACCTCACAGTCCAACCATGCTCCACCCCAGCAAAAATCTTGACATACCCATCAACCTGCAGAAGGTAACAGACCTCAAGGCCTCAGAGTCTTGTCCATTTATGATCCATACAAAGCAATTTCCCAGTTCACGTAAGCGTGATCCTACTGCTAAACTCTAGTTCATGAAGGACACTGAGAGTATTCGAGATCAAGGAAGTGATCTCAAAGGTCAAAGCATAAAAGAAAGTACTTGGAGTGCAAACACTTGCATTAACAGCAGGGATGGAGATGTTTACCTCAGGTTTAGTGGACAAGATTTCCTCGAACTGCTTGAGAAGCTCTGGTGGAGACATTTTGTCGTGCTCAGCACCCAATACAGCTATGGGAGCCTTGACCTCTGAAAATAACAGTGTTAGATCACCAATTACATAACTTCTAAGCGGTCATGCGAAGTGTGGCTTATATTCTCTGATAAATGCAGCATCATTATAAATCTGTCACATGAGCTTGCCATGGCGATAACATGGAGACTCTAGCAGTAAATTCTATCACTGAATGAAGAAACCTAACACTTACCATACAAATGACGAAGTATTAGCTGTTCTCTTGGTCAATGTAAAGCAAAACATAATGTCAATTTCTCTGCTACATTTTTTAGACCAAAGTCCATAATTACATGCACTTATGTAATATAAACAAGACCTTTTACGAGATAACTGCTGAAGGTTAGTCATTGTAAATATAATGGCAGAAAGTTATTCGCTATCTCAAGATTCTCCGGCCTTTAGGTAGACCAACTATCTACTTCTCCATAAGCTTCAGTTCCTCAGACAACATGAGTGCTCTCAACCCTAACCTGAACAATTATGTCTGAGATTACCATATGTAAATCAATAGGTAAGATCACGCATGTCAGGCCAATCTGATTTGTTTATCAACAGAGACATCCTTGTTTCATCCAAGAGAGCACCCAAGAACAGAAATGCATGGACTACTTTAGGCTGGGTGCGTTTGGTAAAATTTCTACTCTTGGGAACAATTTCTTTTGAGAAATAGTTCTTTTCTATTTCTACTTCCCGGAACAATTTCTAGGTAAAATAGGGCGTTTGGTAACTATAAAAATTTCTTATTCTCAGAATAGAAAATGAACAAAAATGCGTTTGGAATTGACAAAAAGTTTTTATTTCTTTTTTCCCCGATGGTGACGGCGACCGGTGGGCAACGGGCGGCTGGCGGCGGGCTGTGGGCAGTCACCGGCGACCGCCCATAGCCCGCCGCCCGTCACCGATCACCGGTCCCCTCTAGTCACACTGGGTTGCCGGCCGTCGGGTGAAGGCCGGCAACTGACGGTCAGCTGGTGGCGAGTGGGTGGGGGTGGCCGGCGACTGGTGAGCAGGTGAGGGCGGCCGGCGACCGGCGACTTGTGGCCGGCGGGTAGGGGGCGGCCGGCGACTGGCGGCGTGCTATAGGCAGTGAGTAGTCCCAAAAAAATTATTTCTAGAAATTGTTCCCAGGAATAAGAAGCTACTTTTTTCTACTTCTCATTTCTATTCCAAGGAACAACTTTCTATTCCTAGGAATAGAAAAATCACTTGGCGTTACCAAACAAATTTCTGTTCTTTTTCTATTCCAGAGAATAAAAGAACAGAAAAACAAAGAAATTGGAGCGTTACCAAACGGAGCCTAAATGCCCTAAAAATGTGGATTCTACATCTTTGCTCAGCTTTACCTACCCTTAATATCATCCACAGTGACTCGTGAAGGGTGTAGCAGCACCGCAGCTTGAATGTGATCAGCCTTTCCCAGATCCACAACCACCTTTGCTGATAATCAAACATCAAAGTTAAAAGTTTTATCCAGAATAATTTGAGGACTGTATCAGGAAAAAGCTCGTGGAACAAGGCAACAAGAAGACTCACCACCCCAGCAAAATCCTGCAGCTCCAATGGCAGATACACCTTCACTTCTCAGTGCAGAAACAACTTTTATGGCATCTTCAAATCCTTTATCCTATACAAGAACAGAAGTAATATGAAAAATATACTTCCATAGCAGAACTCTCAGGGTCAGCTCTCTTACAGAAGAAAGAATACAACTAGAATTTATATGTTGATCGAGAAAAATGAAACCCAAGAAAACCACTAATTTATATGTAGGAAAAACACTATGGAAAACATAAATGTCTCATAAGGTATAGGGAATCCTTAAACAGATAGAGACTTGAACTGAAAATCGAAGCATACAGTTCCATGAGATTGTCTCCAGACTGCAATAGGTCTCTCAGGATTGTCAGGGACATAGGGATCTCCATAAAAGAAGTCTGGAACCACCACATAGAATCCATGAGAGGCCACCTTGTCTGCAAGCTTCCTTGAAATCACAAGCATACAAGGTTAAGCTTTTATAGTGTGCAAAGAATCATTGGCATGTTAAGCACAGCTATATGCACCAAAATAACAATATGTTGTCACTTGCAAAATTTGAAAGCTAATAAATGCAGATTAAAATGCTGTTTTTGATTTTTTTTAAAAATGCCACCACAGCACAGAATTCAGTGATGACGCAGATCTATCAATGAGAAAATTCAGAAAACTGCACATAAGCAATAGGAGGCATCCGTAATAAGCATAAGCTAAAAGCTTTACACAAGAAGGATAACGAAATTATATTGTCAGGACATACGAACTCAGAAAAGGATCATAACATCTCGTGTAAAAGCATCTCAGATGATGCAATTTCATGAAACACTGGCACCCCCTTTAGATATCATTATCATCTAACATGCAGAGAAATTACCCAGAGAGTTCGGAGTTCGACACCGATTATCTTTGTTTTGAAAAAGCTGGAGGATTTGTTTGCTTAAATTGTGTGAGGATTGATTGAACACAAGCCGCTAGAAGCCGACATCTTTTACTTTAAGAACATTCTGAGAAATGCCATATGGATCTAAAGTTTATGATTAGACCAAATAAGCAAAAACTTGAGGGGAGACAGAGCAGACAACCAGTCAGTTCCCTTCAATCATCAGCAGAAACAAATACAAGAGGAGCTGGGATGTCAACTGATCAGAGCGAAGGAGAAATTAATCACATTCTATTCAATGAGGTCATTAACAATAAATAAATAGCTTCTTCATGCAGATGATTGAGTTGCTTATGATAAAACTTATAAGTAGTGATTAATTCTGTCTGCTTTGCTCGAGCTGGTACACTAAGAATCTGTTAGTGCTAATAAATGGGGGGCAGTTTCTTGCACAAAAACCCAATTCCAATGAAAACATTACATGCAAACCCTTTCTTGAAGGAACTCATCATGTAATAAAAGTAAAAACAGATTTTGAGTCTTAAATTACAACATATAGTTCATTAGCACAATATCCATTTAGGTTCACAAATATTTCGTTAACTCAGTCATCAATAAAGTCGGCCCCAGTCTGACCTCTCTGTCAATTTGTGCCATATCAGTCAACGTGATCCATGAATGCATTCATTCCTTGTCAAAGAGAACTACAATAAATCGAAATAATAACATTTCCTGAGAATCACAGACTATGGAAATGAAATCTAACATGAGCAAAGTTGCTTTCAGTAAACTTAGCCAGACATGTTACACGAAGCACGCATAACTGCAACCATGGACAATAACAAACATGGTAGTCAAGACTCAAGACTAAGCTGACCAATTGGAGTTATGGAGAGGGATTATTCTCTAATTCCAGCCAGTGGGATGGGATCGGCATGGCAGCTTACCTCAGCTTTGGTGCTTCATAACCTGCAAAAAAGGAAACACGGGTTAAGTTATGTCAGAATCAAGCCAGAGAAATATAACCTCAAACTCCATGAAAAGTGGAACATGCATGAGCTTGACTGGCCAGAGCAGAGAACATTCACAGAGTAGAGTGAGAACAAAGGATGAAATAATCGTCCTTTTTTTCCTTGTCTTCTCCACTCACCCACCCATTGCCTAACGACACAAGAAACGTGGGTTTCTGCAACACATGCTTAGCTCAAATTTTCTCGCAACAGATTAACAAACTTTATGCAAAGGCATGACAGCACTGAGTGCCAAAAGAAGTCCCAGATTCTGCTTGAAGCAATCGAGTTCGGAAGAGGAATGCTCTTCCTCCCCCCCCCAAACAAAAAAAAAAGAAAGATTTTTACCTAACGATAGAACTGGAACACCCACAAAGACAAAGGCTAATTCGGAAATGGAGAGAAAATTTTGGATAGAGCGAGAAACCATGAAAGGGAATCGTACCGAAAACGTCGGAGACGAGGAGGACGGCGAGCTTGGAATCAGGGGGGCCGGTGATGTAAGCTTTCAAGCCTCCGATCTCCGCGACACATCCGATTCCGACACCCGTGGTGTTCAGCGTCGGAGGGTTCTCACAGCACTGACTCTCTGACATGGCCTTCTTCTTCAATGGAGAAATAGCGTGAAGCTTTCACGGGAAGTAGGAAATGGCTGTACTGGTAAAAGGGAACTCTTGCTGCTTCCGTTCTTGCTGACAGAGAAATCAAGAACAGAGTCGGTCTAGAGGGTCCTGGCGCTTGTCCACAGACCAATATACTTACGTTACCATTTCAATCAACGGTCGACGATAAATCGGGAGAAATTTGACGGCTGACAACGTGCACAACGAATTTGCAGAGCAATAAACAAGTGACACGTGGAGAATGGAGAGTTTATGGAAATTACACGAAAAATCTCGATGCGATAAACCTGTGAATTGATTTTTTGACTATTTAAAATTTCAAATTGGATTACCCTCGACAAAATCCCAAACTTGTAAATACCCTGCATTACTTTTCATCAAATTAGATTAGTGCCACAAAAAATTATCAATTGGTACACTTATGACAAATAGATTATCATACTTTAAATTGGTATATTCGTCAATTGTTATATCACTCAACTCAATAATTTAACAGTAAAATTTAGTGGAAATCAATGAGAGTAAATTTGTCATAAGTAGGCTAATATAGGGAACATATCAATTTGAGATTTTTTATGATATTAACCCATTACTAAAATAAATAATTTTTTTCTTATTTCTTTGATATGATTTCCATAAGGCTTTCATTTATTGCTCAAACTATAAATTCATAATACAAGCAGCACATCAGATCCATTTTGTAATCTCCATTCAACTTTCTCTAATTAAACTATATGCCGCTCCACATTATAGGTTAAATTGTCAGTGCCACCCTGTGTTGGCCCTATTGTTAAGGGTGATAAATTTAGCTTATTGCAATACCCTAAAAATCAACTTGAGCTTAGACAAAAAGAGCATATTCCTTATGCATCTTCTGTAGGAAGTCTTATATACACTCAAATATATTTCTTTGATTATGATTTCGACAAGGATTTCATTTATTGCCCAAACTATAAATTAAAATATTCACCAGGCATTGACAATTTAACCTAAAACGTGGATTAGAATATAGTTTAATTAGAGAAAGTCGAATGGAGATTACAAAATGGATCTGATGTGCTGCTTGTATTAAGAATTTATTAAGAGACCCTTCTTAAATTAGGTGACAATACATGTGTATGTGTCATGCCATCAAGAAGGATGAATCTCGCTAAAAATGCAAACTTATTGCTGACTGTGATACCAATAGGCTAAATTTTTTATCATGTTACATGAAATCTTAAATCATATCCATTGTGACATAAATATCTCAAATTTTTTGTCATGGAAATCTTGCTACAAAGTAGTGGATCTAAATTTTGGGGTATTGGTGGCACCAAAAAAGAAAGTTTGAAGTTTAGGATTTTTTATGATGGACAAATAATTTGCTCACACCGATATGAATTTTGGATTTTAGCGACAAAAGGAGTATTTTGGTGTTACAATGAACATAATTAAAGGTTTTTTTTTTTGTTTTTTTCCCGTCAAGAGTAATAGTACCGAAGAAGGAAAGAATATGCAACTTGGGCAACAAAATAAAAAAAAGAAAGAAAGAGAGGAAAATAACTTGCCATGATCGGAGGAAACTCCCATTCCATCGGACACGATATTCGTTGATTTATTACAAAAGCTCATTCCCTAATCTTTTGGGTGAAACCATGTCTTGAAATAAGGTAATGTTCAAACTCGAATTTATGCATGCGGATCCTTGTGAACAACAATGGAAAGTCGAATCCAGATTCTTCACTTAAAGTTACCATGCAAGACTAAACATTCCGCCCTAATCCCAGTTGAAAATGAAATGCTTTGAATAGATCCGCAAAATTTCCTTTCCTTCTCAAGACTCATTTCCATTCATTAAATGGTACATTTCCTATATATAGAGAGAGAAAGCTACGTTTAGAATTGTCCCTCTTCGAAGCCAATCTCCATCCTCGAGCTTCAATTCCTTACCCAAGTTTTTTACGAGGCTCTTCACCCAATTCAGATGTCTACGGTAACCATACTTTCATTTGCCATTTCTAGTGTGAACTTTAAGTGAATAAAGCCATCTTACTGTAGATGTCGATGTCTGCAGCTCGTTTTCCGCGTGAGCATTGGTTGCTGCGACGGATGTCGGCGAAAGCTTCCGAAGATACTAGGCAAGATAGGTAAACATACTTTACTTCATATTATCGTATTGAACCGAACTGGCGCCGTGCGCCATTCGAATAAGACTCGGCCTGCTGACTGAGCAAGTGCTTGATATTCCCCTTCATTTTGGGCTTGTTATCTTGATGCCCGTGGATTGCAATGATGAAGCTTTCTTTGAATGAGCAGGAGTGGAGCTTGTGGGCATTAACATGGACGAGCAGCTGGTGGAGGTCAGAGGAGACGTGGATCCAGAGGTAATCCAGAAAGCAATTTACAAACATCTTCAGAAAAGAGCAGTACTTGTTGAGTGATACAAGTTGGGAAGGAAGACGAATGGAATAAGAGTCGACGCAATTGGCATCGGTCGTTCCAGATTAGTTCCCATGATGGATTTGGCATGTGTGATGTGCTCATCTTGTAAGTGTGATTTCATGTAATAAAATTGCCTGATATTGTTATGGATACAAGCTTTTATCATATCGGTACAAATTTTGGGTCACGATGACCTTACAAAAAAGAAATTGGTGAAATGGTGTTGCATTGAATATGGTTTAGAATTTTTTTTTATGGCATTTTCCCATAAAAAAGATCGCTAACCCATATATAAAAAAACAAAAGTAAAGCAAATGCAAATTGGGCAAGAATATTAAAAAGAACAGAAAAAGAAAAGGAAAATAACTTCTGTTAGATTGGAGAATACTTCCAACCAATAAATACGTACGGGGTAAAGGTGAAGTCTGGGAAAATCTAAGGGCATTATTGCGTCGAATCCTTCCTTGAGAACAGAAATGGAAAGTCAAATCTAGACTTGTTGACTCGTTGGATTGATGAAATCCTATTTAAGTTCCCATGAAAAACCGAACATTCTACAGTAATTTCAATTGAATTGGGTTTTCTAGGATAAATCAAGGAATCAAGGAACAACTTTTTATACCTGCAATATTTCCTTTCCTTTGTCGAGACTTATTATTACTAAATGGAATATTCTTGATCAGCCTGATATAGATATACATATATACATATATGTATACCTATATATTTTACTGTCACTCTAGATTAATTGCACTTTAGACTTGTCCCTTTTCAAAGCCACTTGCGTTCGAGCTTCACCTTCTTGCCTAAGGTCTACAAGGCACTGCACCCAGTCCCAATGTCTTCGGTAATACTTTCAACCACTCCTTCCTTTTAATGTAAACTTTACATGAGCAACATCATGTTCCTGTGATCCAACATGTTTGATGCAGTCTCTTGTTTTCCACGTGAGTATCAACTGCTGTCGTGGATGCCGACAAAAGATTTGGAAGACACTAGACAAGACACAAGGTAATGTATTTTACTTTTATTAATATCGCATTTGAATTGAACCTGTGCCGTTTGAATATTTATAGTTTTGCCTTCCACGGTATAGTGAAACCGATAACCTTAATCAATATAGCACTTGTATATAGACATATATATTGATTCGCTTATTGGGTTAACTCTTTAAAGTTGTGCCCTGATTTAGTTATGTGATGCTCATAGCCCTCAATAATTGAGTAATTACTCCATAATTGCTTTCGTTTTGGGTGTGTTTTCCTAATATTAGTGAAGAACTATAATTGAATGAGCAGGAGTGGAGTACGTGGACATGAACATGGATGAGCAATTGGTGGAGGTCAGAGGAGACGTGGATTCGAAGGTGATCAAGAAAGCAATTGAGCGAAGTGTTCGAAAGAAAGCATTACTTGTTATTTCAAATACAGATGAGGCACGAAGGTAAAAAAGATTTGAGTTCCAAGAAAAAGTAAAAGCGACGACAGCATAAACATTCCCTATTGGTGATAAAAATTCTTATTTTCTTGCAACGAAAAGAGCGTGCGCTTTGTGTTTTAAAAAGCAATATTCCGAAATTTGGTCTGTGGAGGAAATTGTAAATTTATAGTTTTGCGTCAATAAGAAAGATCAACTTACCGAGAATTATTCAAATCTAATTGTAGAAATTGTCAAAAGGTATAACGTATTTTTGAACTATGATTTTGTTGTCCTATATTTATCGACATAATGTATGGATTTTTCATGGACTTGGATGATGGACTTTTATTTTGGTCAAAAAACTTTAATGGAGGGGTGATCTATCATCGGTTGATCCTAGTATCATGGATGAGTTGGTCTATTTTGTTGTGCGCGACACAGATTTTGATATGCAGTTTGAACAAGTTGTTGATAACTTGAGCATTGATTTATGGTAATTGGAATCCTACAGTGCAATGCCCCATGACAGTAATCGTTTCACTGAAAATGCTGAATTGCGAAGAAGAAAAATAGGGCACCTAGTAAAAAAGGTTGCCCCGGAAGCCCTGCGTACGATAACGACGGCGAGGCATTTTCAGATGGAGCAACTTGAGAAGAAGGGGCACTTACGTGGACCATCGTTAAAAGGACTTCGGAAATGTCATGACACTACTAACGCGTCCATTGCACAATAATTACATTTAAAACCATCTGCACCTGAAATTCCTTGAACAGAATTGTCCCAAGAAGAGCTGAACTTATCTCAATAAACATCTCCAAAGATCCAAGAGTCTCTCCTAAGCCAAGCTGCACTGTACAGCAGGCCCAAACTTGCAAGGAAAGCCCCAAAACACACCGAAATCTCCTCCAAAACCATCCGTACAATACTCCTAACCAATAAAGCAAATGTATTTATATTAAACAAGTTAGTAGGACCAATCATGCAGGGTTTGAGCCACAAACAGCAGCTAGGTGCAGCAGGATCAGAACGTAGAATCACCATATTAGAACTTAAGATCAAGTTCACAGTGGCTTTAGGAAAGGAAATGTCGGTGTAATCAGGCTTAAAGTCTGCTGGACAACAGCTGGATAAAATTAGTTCACTTATTGAAGCTTCCGGATTCCAAACAAGATCCGGTTTACCTCCACATCTTCGGCAATCACATGAGGAAAATTGCGTCGGCGGTAATGGAGCCTTCCAGTGTAAAAGCGAGAAGATATTACGCCCTACATTAACTGTTCGCCTTTTATACGTGACTTCTGGGAAATTATTTTTTGGCTCCACCTGCTCAAGAAACATGTCGTAACCCCGTCTTCGCGATGCTATGTTACGTTCGGCGTGGGAGTGAAACTTCGGAGTCAACGCACAAGAACCACCGAAGTTTGCCGTGGTGATTTCGAGGTAATTGCCTTCTCCTCCATCTGTCCTTGAACGCGTTACGCTGCGCGCGTCTCCGTTTATAGGTGACTTCTGTGAAATTATCTTTTGACTCCCCCTGCTCTAGAAACACGTCATAACCTCGTCTTCGCGATGCTCTGTTACGTTCCGCGTGGGAGTGAAACTTCGGAGTTAACGCACAGGCACTGCCGAAATTTGTCGTGGTTATTTCAAGGTAATTGCCTTCCTTTCCCATCTGTTCTTGAACGCGTTTCGTTGCGCGTGGAAAGAAACTTCCGAGGTAATGGCAGCGAAAGTGCGTCGCCCGCCCACTGGGCTTTTCGTATAAATACACACGCCAATAACCATCCTTCCCCTCGAACCACACAAGAGTAGTAAAGTTTGGTTCTTCTTCCTCTCCCGTTTCGGCTACTCTTCTTCTTCTTCCTCGTTCACAATGTCGTCCAACTGAAGGGGAGCAGATACGCGAATCGCCAAGATTTCCTCGCACCTCTCGCCAACGTTGGGCTACAAGTACGACGTGTTCTTGAGCTTCCGAGGGCCTGACGCTCACCGCACGGTAGCGGATGTCCTCTACGAAAGCTTAGTCGACGCCGGATTTAGCGTCTTCAGAGACAATGAAGAGCTTCCCGTAGGCGGGATTGAAAGAAGACGAGAGGTAGAAGACAGAATTGTGGAAGAGGAAAATTGTATTCCAAAATTGTGTTGTACAATGTACACTTGTAGCATATTTATAATACAAAATGTAACAATAAAATATAAAGCAAATCGAGATCCAATTTGGAATGATCTCGTAACAACCCTTGTAACAACCAAATATCCAGCATATCTTCCAACACTCCCCCTCAAGCTGGTGGCTTGTAGATGTCCAAGATGCCTAGCTTGCTTAATAGATATGCGTGTTGTCTCTGACAAAGAGGTTTGGTGAAAACGTCTGCAGGCTGTTCTGCAGTTCCAATCCCTCTTGTTGCAATTTTCCCTTCTTGAATTTTTTCTCGAGTAAAATGGCAATCCACTTCTATGTGCTTTGTCCTCTCATGTACTATGGGATTAGATGCAAGTTTGAGTGCTGCATCATTATCACAGAACAACTTGGTCGGTCCATTTATCTTTACTCCAAGATCCTGAAGTAGCCCTCGTAACCACACTATTTCGCAGGTGGTTTTCGCCATTGCTCGATATTCTGCCTCTGCTGAAGACAATGATACTGTTGGTTGTTTCTTTATCTTCCATGAGAGTAGTGATTCTCCCAATTTGATACAGAATCCTGTAATGGATCTTCTGCTCATTGGGCATGTCGCATAATCTGCGTCGCTGTAAGCTGTCATTTCCATATTACACTTCCTGGAAAGAAGTATTTCGAGTCCTAGGCATTTCTTCAGATACTTCACGACTTTCAAGGCTGCATTCATATGTGAGTGCTTTGGCTTATGCATAAACTGACTGAGTGTCTGTACTGCATAGCATATATCTGGTCTGGTCATGGTTAAATATATGAGCTTTCCAACGAGCCTTTGATATTCAGACGGGTCACTGATCATGGGGTCTTCATCTTGAGATATCCCTGCATCATAATCTGTAGTGGTTAGTTTGATGTTTTGCTCGATTGGAATGACAGCCGGTTTACATCCTGACAATCCTGTGTCTGAAATAATCTCCAGTGCAAATTTTCGCTGGCTGAGAGAGATCCCTTGCTCGGATCGGGCAATTTCGATTCCTAGGAAATATTTGGGTGATCCCAAGTCCTTCATGTGGAAGGTGGAGTGCAAATATTCTTTGAGACCCTTAATGGCTTTCTCATCATTTCCCATAATGAGTATATCATCAAATAAATAGATGACATACCTTTGGTCCATATGAAAAGGGCATAATCATGTTTGGATTGTCTGAATCCTGCAGCTGTGAGAGAGTCAGCAAATTTGGAATACCATTGCCTGGAGGCTTGTTTTAGCCCATAAAGGGATTTGCGGAGACGACACACTCTATCCTCTCCCTGTCTCCGTAAACCCTGTGGAAGTTCCATGTAAATTTTCTCGTCTAAATCCCCATGGAGGAAGGCATTGTGAACATCCATTTGATATAACTTCCAATCTCGGAATGCTGCAACTGATAAAAATGAACGAACTGTAACGTCTTTAGCTACAGGGGAGAAGGTTTCATGATAGTCAAATCCTTCTCGCTGTGTAAATCCCTTAGCTACAAGTCGTGCTTTGTATCGTTCAATCGTGCCATCTGCCCTATACTTGATCTTGTATACCCACTTGCACCCAATTGGCTTTCGTTTAGGAGGCAGAGATACAAGTTCCCATGTTTGATTTTTAATCAGGGCTTGTAACTCTGCTTCCATAGCTTTTTGCCATCGTGGGTCAGTATGTGCTTTATCATAACTAGAGGGTTCTCGCTCTTCAGAAATCGAACAAATGTAATGTCTATGTTCCA
>CM026420.1:8187092-8294364 GCA_014858505.1 Corymbia citriodora subsp. variegata | reverse complement strand
GTTCCTGTGGTGGTGACAAAAGTAACATTTCCATTTGGCAATTGGACTGATATAGGAATATCTAGTTTTCTATGGACATTGGAAAATAAATCCTTATTGCAGACAATATGATCACTAGCTCCGGAGTCAATTATCCAAGAATTTCTGGAAATTGAATTTATTTTGCAATGAGAAATACCTGAAAAACTGCTTCCTCTGCTTGAAGTATCCAATTTTTGCAATGCCTGCATAAGTTGCTGATATTGTCCATTTGTAATGGGCTGATTAGAATTTGCACCAGTTGATCCAGTTATTTGATATGCTGCTGCTGAAATCTCTTTTCCTCTTTTTCCCTTTTCTCCAGGCTTCCCATGTAATTTCCAACAATTTTCAATTGTATGGTGGGGCCGCCTGCAATATTCGCAAAATAATTTCCTTTTCTCCTTTGAATATTGCCCATAATTCTTTAATCCTCCTGAATTTTGACTGCCGTTGGATGCCTTATTTCCAAAAGTATATCCACCGTCCGATCGCGATGTGCGATCTGGACCGTCCATTCCAGCCCCCTTATAAGGGCGCTGTTCTAACCCTAGCATATCTGTTCGCCGCTCCTTCTCCTTCTCCCGATCTAGGGTTTTGTGACCCGGTTCCCTTCGTTCGCCGCGAGTTGCGAGCGCAACGCTTTCTGCCCCTTTCGCGTGCTCCGGCGAGATGAGTCGCTGACTCTCTTCCTGGACTGCCAATTGAAAGATGCGGCCGAGCGGTGGCACCGGATCCATCACCAGGATTTGGGATCTAAAGGTAAGGTAGGAATCGTTTAAAATGAGGAGGAATCGAGTAGCCTTCTCTCTGTTTTTAATCTCTCTGTACTGCTGTAAAGTGGCTTCTGGCCCTTTGAGTTTCTCCTCTGCTGCTTCTAATTCGTTCCATAGACCCGATAGTTTATTAAAGCATGCTGTGATGCTCATGCTTCCCTGTTTCAGTTCGGTAAGGGCCTGAATGAGCGAAAAAATCTTTGCTCGATCTAGTTTCCCGTACATCTCCTTTATGTTATCCCACATGGTTTTCGAATCTTCTGTGGGAGGGAGACCGGCTGCGATTTCTGGGCTTATGCAATTCCCTATCCATGTTCTTACTAGTTGATTGCATTTTTTCCATTGCCGTGCCATCCTCTTGTTGGTCGGAATTGGAATAGATCCGTCGATGAAGCCGTCTTTATCTTTGGTGATGAGAGCCCGTCGGAACTCTTGTGCCCAGGTCGAGTATCCTTCGGGTCCCGTGAGATGGTGGCTTATCAGCCGCAACTCCGGCCCATCCGCGGTGGAGACGAATAGAGCGTCGCCGGGTTCTGGTCGGCCAGTGACGGCCGCGATAGGATACGGCATGTAACCGGGTGGAAAAGACGGGTAGGGATTCATGCCCATACCCGGATTCGTCGACCCGCCTGAGAAACCCGCATCTGACCCGCTTGTCTGCCCCGGATTTGGAATCGGATTTTCTGGCCCGCCCGTCTGCGAGATCCCTAGCCCAGTGGTGAAGGTCGCCCCATTAAAGGTTGGTGGGCTTCCACTAGGCCGGGCGAATCCCTGGTAGCCCAAATTATCAGGCAATGATGCATTTGGGCTTGGCCCAAAATAAAATGGGAAAGGAACCCACTGGTAAGGTTGGCCCCCACCGGGTTGGCCCACAATGGGCTTGCCCGAAATGGGCTGCCCCAGACCTGTCTGAGCCTGGGAGGTTTGCTGGACACCAGGGTTTTGAGCAGACGATTCCTGGTCCTGGACTTCTGATGCTGGGGGCGTGGTTTCTTCAATGGCGTGTTCCATCCTAAAAGAGAAAAAAACAATACCTGTCTTCTGCCTTTATTTGATTCCTTCGTCGGAGATTTTTGTTCTGTTTTGCAGGTCAGAACTTCTGGATGGCAGGCAATCAAGCGGAAGCAATTATGAGCAGAACCGCTGCTCTGATACCATGAAAGAAGACGAGAGGTAGAAGACAGAATTGTGGAAGAGGAAAATTGTATTCCAAAATTGTGTTGTACAATGTACACTTGTAGCATATTTATAATACAAAATGTAACAATAAAATATAAAGCAAATCGAGATCCAATTTGGAATGATCTCGTAACAACCCTTGTAACAACCAAATATCCAGCATATCTTCCAACAGGGATTATTGGACCGGAGCTCGAGCACGCGATCGACGAGTCGAGGATCCACGTGCCGATCTTCTCGGCAGGCTACGCATCCAGCGCGTGGTGCCTCCAGGAGCTCGCGCACATGGTGAAGCGCAGGAGAGAATCCGCGGGACACGAAATCGTGCCTGTATTCTACGGCGTGAGTCCTTCTGACGTTAGGCTCAAGAGGGGTTTATACGGCGACGACCTGCTTTGGCACGAGGGGCATTACGGCGAGGAGAGGGTGCGAGAGTGGAGGGAAGCTCTAATGGAGGTGGCAGATCTCAAAGGATGGGACGCACGAAACGCAGGGTAAGTAAAAGAAGAAACTTTAATGGCCATTACACCCTTTTTTGTTAACTCTTGCTGATTCTCTCCATATTTTTACACATATATAGATTGCAATACCAAATATGCTTAGAGGGGTAATTTTAATTGGCAATTGAAGGTTCCATAGCATGGTCTCTGGCAATGAAATCAGAAGGTTTGGTAATTACAGTTTAAGGCTTCTTCGGTTTGGACGAATGCGCTACGTCAGAAATGAACTTTGAGCTAGTCTCAGCCTGTGTTGCTGTTTTCTGCTATTTTTGGGATTCGAAAAACAAAAGTATCTATGGAGCCAACATGATCCACTTTGCTAATTATCAACAAGATAAATTCGCCTGGGAGATGATTAATGAATTGTGACACCTTCAATCAGATGGTTTATCTTAAAGTTTTTTTCCTTAAGAATAAGTAGATGCTACAAGAACATCTTTTTCTTTGTTGGATCAACGTCATGAATACCAGAGAGAGAGAGAGAGAGAGAGAGAGAGAGAGAGAGAGAGAGAGATGCTGTTTAGGAGTGCATATAGTTGCACCTCTTTTCTTCTAAGATGATGATTTAATATGCATGGCAGGCTTGGCAAACTTTGTAGAGATCTTGCTGGAGAGCTTTCTATCCAGCTTAAGAAGAGACTAAAGGTTCTTCCCAATCATTTAGTTGGAATTGATGATCGAGTCAAAGACGTGATACAGTTGTTGGACTGCGGCTCCCTAGACGTACGGTCTCTTGTCGTGCACGGAATGGGAGGCATCGGCAAGACAACTCTTACCAAGGCGGTTTTCAATGAGATAGCTCCTCTGTTTGATGGTTGCAGCTTCCTTTCAGACATCCGAGAAATTTCACAAATCAGTGGCATCGTAAGTTTGCAGAACCAGCTGTTATTTGATATCCTGAAGAGGTCCACAGATGTCCATGACGTCGATGCTGGTGCCAACATGATACGAGAAAGGTTTCGCAACAAGAGTGTCCTCATTGTTCTTGACAATGTGGATAAGAGAGAGCAGCTCATGGAACTGACCGGGAGACATGACTGGCTCGGTCCAGGAAGCAGGATTATTGTCACAACTTGGAATGTGGGTCTTCTGCCAACGGAAGGATGTTATGCTTACGAGACGGTGGGGATGAATCCTGGCCATGCCCTTCAACTTTTCAGTAAGCATGCCTTTGGAGAAACCCTACCTCCAGATGATCTCAAAACTCTATCCAATGAAATAGTGGCCACTACTGGTGGAATTCCTCTGGCTCTTGAAGCTTCAGGTTCTTTCCTCCGTGGCAAAAGCCTGGACATATGGATAGAAACATTGAAGCGTTTAAGGAAAGTACCTGATAGGAGAGTCCAAGAGACGTTAAGGATAAGTTATGAGGCATTAAGTTTTGAGGAGCAGCAGATTTACTTAGACATTGCATGCTTTTTCAACGGCATGGAGAGCACATCTGCAGCATATGTGTGGAAAGATTGTGGTTATTCCCCTGAAAGCGGACTTGCTGCTCTCACTGATATGTCTCTGTTGAAGATAGACCATCACAATATTCTTCGGATGCATGACCTGATCAGAGATTTTGGAAGGGAAATTGTTCGAGAGGAGGATTTTCTGAATCCAGGAGGTCGCAGTAGGTTGTGGGAATCTGAGGATTGCCTTCGCGTACTTTCTGAACTGGTAAAGTTATTGATACAAGTAAAACTGCAATTTCCTTGATAAGAAGTGGACAGAATTCTGGTCTTTGTAAGAGTTCACTGCCCTCTGTGCGCCCAAGTTTCTTTATTTGATGTTAAAATTCACTGATGCTTGCTATCTTTGCTAGATTGATTACCAGCGAATGAGCAATATTCAGTCACTTAGGTTACAATTCCCTGAGGTACAGACGCTAACAAGTCAAGATGTTGCTGCTCTGCCAAAGCTGAGGTATCTTCATGCTGGAGGGGTAAACTTCACCGGAGACTATAAGAATGTTTTGAGAGAATTGAGATGGCTATCTTTGCACCGTGGTCGTAAAGAATTTTTTGTGAGCAATTTAAATCTAAGAAAGCTAGTCGTTCTCAACTTGTCTCACTGTGATATTGGAGATGATTGGCTCGGATGGCACCAACTCCAGGTATGAACAGTTGCACATGCATTTGTTTCTTTTTTTATTGCTTTATCAAAGATGCCTGCAGTTGCTCATTCCCCTTCTGGAATTCTGGTGACTAGCAGAAATCATCTAACTTGCAATCTCTGGGACTACAAAAATGCAACCGCATGACTAGATTGCCAGACCTGTCTGCATTTAGGAGATTGGAAATTTTGACCATACAAAATTGCCAGAGCTTGATTGAAATTGGTGAATCAATTGGTGACCTAGTACAACTGAGATACTTGAGAATTTCTGCATGCAAATATCTGAGAGAGTTGCCTGAAGCAGTTGGTTGTTTAAGGGCGTTGGAAGAGCTGATTATAAGTGGGGCAATACTTGGTCCGGTTGGTTCGTTTCTTCCCCAGTCAATCGGCAATTTACAGTCTTTGACAAGGCTAGAGATGGAAAGTGTTGGAATTAGCGAGCTTCCACACTCGATTGGAGAGCTAAAGGATCTCGAGTGCTTGTGTTTGTCCAGATGTGATGAGCTAAGAAAGCTTCCAGACTCAATTGGGGGATTGGTATCGCTACTTGAGTTGGATCTGTCTTGCACAAAAGTAACAGAGTTACCTGATTCGATTGGAAAACTGAGGAAGTTGAAAGTGATAAGGATAAATCATAGTGATATAAGGAGGATCCCAAGGACTATAGGCATGGTGGAGAATCTTGAAGAATTTCATGCAGAAAACTGTATGAATTTAGAGGGAGATATTCCCAGTGAAATTGGTAGTCTATCCTTTCTGAAAATCCTGAACTTATCTCACACTCGCATTCAATCTGTGCCAACAACAATCAACCAGCTTTCTCATCTCGAGGAACTTCATTTGGAAGGTTGCCATGAGCTCGAACAAATCCCCGAGCCTCCTGCCAGTTTAATTAAGCTCTATGTCGAGTCTCGCTCATTAAAGACAGTCCCAAACCTCTCAAACCTGACCAATTTAGTTGCTCTAACTGTATCAGACTGCTTTGAGGAATCTCTTTCTAACCCTTGGAATGCCAATTCTATCCAAACTCCAAACCTGAGGTGGGTTGGGAGGTCATGTAGACTGAGGAAGCTGAAACTGGTTCATAAAGACATCATTGCAGTGCCGAGTGAGTTGGGTTCCCTTCCTGGCCTGGAGCGACTCGTGCTGTCTTCTTTTGACCTGCAATCACTCACTCAGATGCTTCCTCCCACACTGTACATGTTAAAGCTTATAAACTTCAACTCATTGGCGGAAACATCGCCCCGTTCTGACTTGAAATATTTGTCAAGTTTGGAGCTATGTAAATCGTGGCTGATAGAAATTCCACTCAGTCAGTTTGGACAACTGGAGAATCTGATGGAATTGGCCGTGTCGAACTGTGCAAGTCTTGTGCGATTATCCTGTCTGTCAGGCTTGAAGAAGCTCAGAGTGTTGCGCTTGTTGAACTGCCCGAAGCTAGTTAAGATCCAAGGTCTCGACAAACTGGACCTGCTGCAAAGTATGAGGATTGGCCAGTGCAGTTCCCTAGTAAGGTTGCCTCATCTCTTGAAGTTGAAGAATATGAGGACCATGGAGTTTATATCCTGCAGATCATTAGTGAGTTTGCCTCATCTACCTCAGGTAGCTGTTGATTGTTATCTGGTAGTTGACGGATGCAATAGGCTAGCCGACCATAATGGCCCTTTCCAGCTTTACGAATACAAAAGGCAATGTCCAAACCCCCGTTTGCGCCTATGAGCCAAAGAGGATAGAGAGCACTGGCCTTGCCCTGTTCGCATACAGTTTTCTGAGAATGAGATTGCTTTGTCAGAGAGCATCTTCTTGTACTTTCTCTTTTTTGTTTTTTTACCCTGGTTGTGCTCTTATTTCTTCTCCGCTTTCCAGTTAACAGGGGAAGCGCTAAGTGTGAAAAGACAATACATATGATGGAGCAGTCTAGTAATCCCTCTCTTCAGCCTTCAACTTACGCTGAACTTACTCAGTTTCTTCTCTTAGATAACTAATAAATTCAATCAAATTGCGTAAGCATTTCGAAAGGAATATTTTTGTGAGCTTTAATGCATTCTTAATAAGGATGTGATCCTTGTGACGTCCTGAATTTTCCGACTTATTTTGACTTTGATGAATGTATATTTTGTCAATGCATTGTTAGTTAAGTTTCGTTCTGAATTGATCACTCACGATATATTAACCAAAAGGGAAATGCTACTAAGGACTCATGTACACGTGTGACTCCTAAAAGCTGCCCGTTAGTCTAAGACATACTAAAATTGCAATTAACTAACTTGACCATGATTTTTATCCAAATTTGATTATCCGATTTTTTGGACGTCATGATTAAATTATTGGATTTTTGCCACGTTAATTCTCTAAATTTTCAGTTTGCTCGGAATCCTCGGAAAAAGATCATCGGATCGAAAGTTTTAAACCCAAGACTTGCCGCTTTTCAGTTCTAAGTAAGGGCAAATTGGGAACAAGTGTACCCAAATTTTGGAAAAGACTAAATCGCCCCATCATTATGTGTTAAAGGACAAAGGGGACAAGAAAATTTGAAGAAAAGAGAGTGATGGAAAAAGGAGGCACAAAAGTCATTCACGTTCCCCGCTCCCATCAATCCTCTCATGTTCTCTCTTTTCTCTCTCTCTCTGCATGCTTTCCCCCTCTGCAGAGCACGTCCCTTACCTCGCCCACTTCTCTCTCTCACTTTCTTTGACTTTTCTTCCCTCCTCATCTCTCTTCTATCTCTTCTTTGGCCGCACGTTCCTCCCCTCCTCCTCCCTTCCGGCGAGCTGCTGTTGCTGCATTTTTTTCCCTGTTGTCACTTGGTCGACGGCCACCACCACCCACCATAGTCCAACCTCAGTCGCTTAGCTTGCTCGCCGTTGAGCCACTGGCTAGTCACCGCTTGCCACTTGACCTACCCAGCTGTCGAGCTTGAACCGCTGCTCCCTTCTCCCTTCTTCGGTTCTGGTTTGGCCTGAACTGGCCACCCCCGTCGTTCGGCCACCCTTGCTGCCGCCTCGAACCTCCGTCCAGTCGCCGGTCACTTGGCCGTTGCTTGCTGTCCGCTTAACCTTGCCGGAGCCACCGCCGGCCGCCTCTCTCTCACAGCTCTTCTTTGGCAACATGGGCAGCCCGCCCTTGGCCAAGATTCAGCCTCGTGCCACCTCGTCTAGACGCGCTGGAGGTACCTGGGCATTCCCTTCACTGCCGCCGTGTTCGTGTCGCCTAAATCGCAAACTCGTGAGTTGTTTTCCTAATCCCTTAGTTAGGGGATTATCTTGCGTTAGGGGTAGTTTAATTAGTTCTAAGTGTGTTTAGTGACTAATGAGAATTGTTATGCTTAAGTGTGATTTATATGCCTTAAGCATGTTTATTGCTAATTAAATTGGATTATTGTTAATTAGCGTTATTTATTATACTAATCTTGTTTTGGTTAATTAATTTGGTCAAGAAAGAATTAGTATTAGTTAATCATGATTAATTATTTATGGGAATAATTAATAATAATTATTTTATTTTATTAAAATTATTTATGAAAATATTAAATTATTTTGTGGAAATTAATTAATGATTTAATTTCGAATTATTAATTATTTATGGATAATTAATTATTTTGGAGAAATAATTAATTATGATTATGTGTTGAGAATTGATTAAATTGAGCAATATCTATACTTATTTAATTATTTCTTATTTATAAAAGATTGATGGTTATATATATGATGATATAATATGGCCTTTAAATATTCATGGAATATTTTATGAAAGTAAATTACTTACTGATAAGTAATTATTTATGAAAATTGTGAATAATTATGATTATTTTGTGAGAGTTAGTTATTTATCAAGATAATTAACTAAAGTACTTTTTTGGATATTAATATTTATTATGGGAATCATGGAAGTTTATAATTATTTAATTATAGTCAATTATTTATGGGAATAATTGGCTATAATTAAATAATTGAGGTACGCGATTGTTTGTTGAAGTAAATATCTGGACAAGTTACCAATATTTGTTGTGTATTACAAGACTGCCGATTGCTATCTTGAGTACCTTGTGAATATTATAGCTTTGATTGGTTAAGATTGATGATTAAAATATGACTTGAATTGATTTTGTTGACTATACCTAGAATTGTTGAATTATGCAAGTTTACATGATCATTAAATAACATGGCATTGCATTGTACATGTGATTAATTGCAATAGCATATTGCGTGAGCACTAATCATGGTTGCATTGGTGACAGAGAAAAGAAAGAAATGATATGGTTGATGGTTATGCTGCATGGTTACACAAGGGGAATACCCGCTGCCAGAAGACCACCAACCTTTAGGTTGTGCCATAGTCATTGAGGTTGCCCGATTTTTATCGGTTGCCTAACAGTAGTCAGATGTGGATCGCGATAGAGGCCGAGCCTATGCTCCCTCAGGAATGCTGTCCAAGCGGAAGATCCGAACGTAACCATGCCCAATAGGGTAGGACGATGTCTGGTTTTTGAACCAATAGACCACCAACCATAAAATTGTGATGTGGCCGAGGGGTCGTAATAATCTGAACATGTGTAGATGCTGATGCATGGAAAAGTTTGATGTGTGTTCTGATTATGTGAACTGCGTGTTGAAGTTGCTATGGCATGGGTTGTATTGCATCATACAGGGTATGTATGCTTATAAGATGACCGAGATGAATCCTTGCCATGCTCTTCAACTTTTCAGTAAGCATGCCTCAGCTTCAGATGATCTCAAAACTATTTCCATTGAAATAGTGGCCACTAACGGGGGAAATCGTTTGGCTCTTGAAGCTTTAGGTTCTTTCCTCCGGGGCAAAAGCCTCAATATTTGGGCAGAAACATTGGAGCGTGTAATGAAAGTACCCGATAGGAAAGTCCAAGAGAACTTAAGAATAAGTTACGAGGCATAAACTTTGAGGAGAAGCAAATTTTCTTAAACATTGCATGCTTTTTCTATGGCGCAGAGAGTACAATCGCAACATATGCATGGAAAGATTGTGGTTTTTTCCCTGAAAGCAGACTTGCTACTCTCACTGATATGTCTCTGTTAAAGAGAGACCATCACAACATTCTTCGGATGCATGACTTGATCAGGGATCTTGGAAGGGAAATTGTTCATGAGGAGAATTATCTGAATGCAGGAAGTCGAAGCAGGTTGTGGGAATCCGAGGAATGCATTCGCGTACTTCGTGAACCGGTAAGGTTATTGACAAGAGTAAAAGTGCAATTTCCTTGGTAATAAGTAGACAGAATTCTGATCTTAGTAAGGGTTCACTGCCTTCTGTGTGCCCAAGTCAAGTTTCTGTTTTTGGTGTTAAAGTTCACTGATCCTTGCTATCTTTGTTAGATTGATTACCAGAGAATGAGCAATGTTGAGCTACTTAGGTTACAATTCCCTGAGGTACAGACACTTACGAGTCAAGAATTTGCTGCACTCCCAAAGCTAAGGTGTCTTCATGTTGAAGGGGTAAACTTCACTGGAGACTATAAGAATGTTTTGAGAGAATTGAGATGGCTATCTTGGGACCGTTGTCCTGCAGACTTTGATGCGACCAATTTCTCTCCAAGCAATCGAGTCGTTCTCAAGCTTTCTCGGAGTGAACTTAGAGATGATTGGCCCGGATGGCACCAAATCACGGTATGAACAGATACACAAGTGTCTATTTCTATTTTTATTATTTTATCAAACATGCCTGCAATTGCTCATTCCCCTTCTGATATTCTTGTGAACAACAGTACTCATCTAAGGTGAAATTTCTGGAACTACGAAAATGCAGCCGCTTAACCAGATTGCCCAACCTCTCTGCCCTCTCGACATTGAAAAGGTTGACTATACGAAATTGCCAAAGCTTGGTTGAAATTGATGAATCAATTGGGAAGCTAGTGAATCTGAATTACTTGGAAATTAATGCGTGCAAAGCTCTGAGAGAGTTACCCGAAGAAGTGGGTTGTCTAAAGGCTCTGAAAGAGCTGATTCTGAGAGGGACAATACTTGGTCCTGTTGGTTCGGATCTTCCCCACTCGATTGGTGATCTACAGTTTTTGACAAGCCCAGAGATGGAAAGTGTTGGCATTAGCAAACTTATACACTCAGTTGGAGAGCTAAAGGATCTTGAAAGGTTGTGTTTGTCCAGGTGTTATGATCTGAGAAAGCTTCCAGACTCAATTGGGGGACTGGAATCACTGCTTGAGTTGGATCTGTCTTATACAAAAGTCACAGAATTACCTGATTCGATTGGAAACCTGAGGAAGTTGAAAGTGCTACGGATAGATCATAGCACAATATGCAAAATCCCGGCAACTATAGGCATGGTGGAGAAGCTAGAAGAATTTCATGCCAAAAAATGCGTGAATTTGGAGGGAGATATTCCTAGTGGAATTGGGACTCTGTCCTTTCTGAAAATCCTGAACTTATCTCATGCTCGCATCCGATCTTTGCCAACAACAATGGACCAGCTTTCTCATCTCAAGGAACTTCATTTGGATGGCTGCCATGAGCTTAGACCGATGCCAAAGCTTCCCACCAGTTTGATTAACCTGCATGTCAAGTCTTGCTCACTACAGACAATCCCTAACTTCTCAAACCTGACCAATTTAGTCGATCTAATCGTAGTCGACTACTTTGAGGAATCTCTTTCTAACCCATTTGATGCCGATGATGTCCGAACACCAGACCTAAAGTCGGTGGCAAGGTTGGCTCGACCGGAGATGCTGAAACCTGTCCATAAAAGCGTCATTGCACCACCAACTGAGTTAGCTTCACATCCAGGCCTGTATCGACTAGTTCTGTCTTGTTTTCACCTGAGATCCCTCACTCAGGTGCTTCCTACCATGCTGCACGCGAAGAAGCGTTATTTGATGGAATTGGATCATTTATGGTTTCACAATTCTCACTTCACAAATTTGTCAAGTTTAGAGATATGTAAATCGTGGCTGATCGAAATTCCAGCCATTCTGTTTGGGCAATGGGAGAATCTGAGGGAACTGATCCTGTCGGACTGTGTATTTATGGTGTGTTTATCCCATCTATCAGGCTTGAACAAGCTCAGAGTGTTGTGCCTGTTGAACTGCCCGAAGCTAGTGGAGATCCAAGGTCTTGAAGAACTGGAATCGCTGGAAAGTATGAGGATTGATCGCTGCAGTTCCCTAAAAAGGTTGCCAAATGTCTTGAAGTTGGAGAAGTTGAGGACCATCAAATTCAGATTCTGCAAATCATTAGTGAGTTTGCCTTCTCTATCTGGGGCAGCTTTGGAAGATTGCCATCTAGTAGTTGACGGGATGCGATAAGCTAGCCAGCCACAATGGCCCTTGCAGGCCTCACAAAGACAAAAGGTGATGGTTTAACCTTGGTTGGCACGTATGAGCCGGAGGATAGGGAACACTCGTCTTGTCCTGTTTGCTTATGGCTTCCCCGAGAGTCAGATTTGCTTTGTCAGAGAGGATTTTGCCTGTATTTCCTGTTTCCTTGCATTTCCCAGGTTGTGCTCTCCTTTCTTCCCAACATTCCAGTTAGCATACTCTGGATCAACAGAGGAAGCTCACGTGTGTGAAGACATCACATCTGCATCAGCAGTCTAGTAATCCCTATCTTTCGGTCTTCTTCACCTTTCTCTGGAACTGTAGAGATTGAGCAAACATCACTCATTGATGAACTAATTTACAATATATACATAGTGTTTAGGGCTAAAACAATACAATGACAATTATACCCTTTATTATAAACCTAATTTACCAATACTCCCCTTCAAGTTGGTGCATGTAAACATGTCAACAACTTGTTCTTAAAATTACAAAATAAATCACATGTGACCGGTTTGGTGAACAAGTCCGTGAGTTGGGAGTGGCCAGGAACATGAACAGTACGCAAAGTGCCATCTTGAATTTTTTCACGAACCAAGTGACAGTCAATCTCGATGTGCTTGGTGCGTTCATGGAAGACAATATTAGTGGCAATGTGGATGGCCGCTTTATTATCACAAAAAAGATCAGCAGTGGCAGTGTTGACGTGAAGATCTGAGAGAAACATGTGAAGGGAGGTGCTGCATCGGAAGCATGGCTGGACTTGTTGTCCGCAGGCTGGAAGGAGGTAGATGATTGCCCACGGGGTTGCTTGTGGTTGGGAGGGAAGCCATGAAGTCGATAACACACATCCTATGTATGTCTCAGGATGCCACAATGGGCACATCTTTCTCGGCCACGGGACATGTTTGTCTGTTTAGCTAGGTTGGTAGACGGAGTGAGAGTGCCAAGAGAGCTAGGCTGTCCATGGGATGAGGAATTTGTGTATGGCCACGGAGCATGGTTGCCATGAGTGCTAAGCAAAGTGCTGGTGGGGTCAAACACTTGATGGTCCAATTGGATATGGCGGTGCCACTCATCTTGAAGAACTAGTGCATATGCATGTGCAACACTAGATAACGGATTCATTAGTAAAATCTAATTGATAACATTAACATACCTCGGATTGAGACCCATGAGGAATTGAAACAAGCGTCGATTCTCTTGTTGTGCGATGATGATAGAACAAGCAGAATAAGAGTATTGTGGTAACGGATCCAAATTATTCAATTCATCCCAGTAGCTTCGCAAGTTATTGTAGTATTTGGTCACGGTATCGTCACATTGAACAAGAGTGCATATCTTTTGCTCGAGATGAAAAACCCTATGACCATTCGATGGCGAAAAACGTTCTCGGAGATCGGCCCAAACATCTGTGTAGAGAATTGTTGACACTAAATCTAGATGGATGGAATTAAGAATTCGGGATAGGATCATATTGTTCACACGAATCCAGGACGTATATGCAGGATCGGTTGTGGCTGGTTTTTTTTAATTCTCTTGTAACAAACACCATCTTATTCTTGGCGGAAAGGGCAATCTCTATGGCATGGGACCAATTGTTGTAATTGTCACCCGTAAGGACCATGCCGACGAGATTAGATCCAAGGTTATCAGAATGGTGCATAAAATAAGGGCTGTCTGTCCGGCCGATCATGTGTAGGAATTGTGACTGGAGCTTTGAAGCTCGGTTGTCATGGTGACTTGAGGCCGAAGGAGAAAGCAATCCGATTGAATCAAAAGAGATCTCCCAAGCTTGACTCAGATTTTGGGGCCACGTGTGATGGGCATTAAAGAAGCACAAGAGACGCTTCTCCGAAAAGCAAAAAAATCACAGGAGACGCTCTACGAATCTGGAGGAGTTGGGGGCCAGTGACCGAAAGAAATCCTAGAGCTCGATCGGAGCCGCTCCAGCAAAGGGAAGCAACGATGCAACGTGCAGGCGCGACTTGTCAATGGGGCTTCGCAGCAGCCACACTCTTGTCCACACAGCAAGTAACCGGGAGGAAGCAGTGGTAGCAGCAGGCGGTGCTAGAGTCGCAGCCGTCGGGGTCGTGTAGACACGACCGTGGGATGTTTGGCTGTGAAGTTCTCAGCCGTGGTCTCCCTATCTCCTTATCCTCTCTCTCAAAAGTGCCGTCTCTTTTCTGACATTCCCTTCTCTCCCGAGTCTGCATTCATCTCGCCATCGAATCCTTCACCATCATCTTCAAAGAATACGTAATCAGACAAAGTGAGAAGGGTAGAGAGAGATCGAGGTGACTTTGGACGTGAGGGCTCTAAGGATCACCGCTCTGATACCAAGTAGAGATTGAGCAAACATTACTTTCATTGATAAATTAATTTACAATATATACATAGGGTGTAGGGCTAAAACAATACAATGACAATTACATCATTTATTATAAACCTAATTTACCAATAGGAACTAACACGGGAAGCTCGTTCGATCGTAACTCAATTCAGTTTCTTCTTTTAGATGACTAATGATTTAATTTCAATTAACTTGCATAAGCATTTTAAAGGGAACAATTTCGTGACCGATAATGCCTTCTTGATTAGGATTCGTTCCTTCTTCTCCAAGAAGTAAAGGACACTTCGTATTGCCGGTTGTCCTGCATTGCCCCCACCCAAGTCTAGCAATGTTAGGTACTGTACACTTCTCCTTTCTGTGCAAGATTGAATTTTAACCGCCATTGACGTATGTGACCTAGCTAGTAAGTTGAACGGACAATTTTAACAAGTTAATCTTTGATAGTTGGAGGACACGGATCCAATAATTAAACGGACATAATTTGTTTAACTGTCTACTTAAAATTGCGAATGCAATATGGAATTACGAGCGGCTACTTTTGTTTTCACCCCGAGGGGGTTTCCAATCCCAAGATGAATCAGAGTAATTCTACCAATAATAACCGGTTTTACTAGAACAAGCGTGGTAAAAAGGCCTAGCAGACCATTTCTTTGAGTAAAGCCTCCAATTTGGATAATCTTTCTTTTTCATTTTTTCTTTTAAAAAGTGATAACTCTATTTTTAATAGAGTATTCTTGCTTATTTAGACTTGATATTTGCTAAATTTTGAGGAATTTTTGGGTGAATTTAATTGCTACTCATGTAATTTTATTTTGTATGAAATATTTTCAGATCTTCCAAAATATTGCAATATCTTTTAGAATATTTCATCTTAAAGAAAAAGGCAGCCTAAATCAGATATTTGGAGAATTTGACCATGATTGAAGATAAAGTTCAAAGAAAATCAAGGAGGAATCTTTTCCAAATCCTAGTAGGAGTCGACCTAGGCAGATGTTTGGAGGCTATATAAACTGCTCTTGTGCCGCAGAAGAAGAGAGAATCCTTGGAGCCACCATCTTTGCAGAAAAATTTGAGTTTTCTTAGTTAGATTTTGTTTTTCTATTTTAGTAGAGTTGGCGTGTCAAGGAGAGAAGGAGGGGACAAACCTGAAGCTCTTTGTTTTTCAATTCGGTGAATTTGTTTTTATTTAGTATTATGTTTTCTTTAATTCTTGTCAGTTTAATTTTTACTATGTTCTAAATTTCTTTTGTTAGAGCTACAATGGATCTTAATCATGATTGATTAATTTTCAAAGACTTTCATGCAATAGAATTATTTTGATTGTATCATTCTTTATTATGATCTTAATACTTTTAGAAGTCTGGCCAACTTTTGAATGATTTTTGATGTATGCATGATACCGGGTGGAGATTGTGTGCATGCGCAATAGTGATATTGAACCATAAATTAAATCTAGGTCAAGGTACACTAGGTTATTTATGTGGCTGCGGTAGTATATCTAAGTTGGGACTACTTAAATTGAATCCGGGAATTTCCACAAGAACTTAATGCTTTTAGGTAGTTTAAATTCACCTAAGGTTAGTTTGGGTTAACATACCTAATTAGGGATTATTAGACCGAGGTCGGCTTTTAATTCATCTTAGGGAAATTTCGCCAACACAATTGGAAATTAATTTGTTGCATGAAAAGTTAAGAAAATTAATTATGAATGATTAAGTGAAGTTGGATGCTCTAACACTTTGTGATCTTGATAATTATTAATTTGCAGTTTGCTTTAGATTATTTTTACTTTACAATTTTAATTAGCTTTTAATTCTTTAAGTTTTGACTTTTTCTATATTTTAGTATTTTAATTGGTTTATTTTACTTCTTACTTGTCTTTTCGATTTGGTTAGTTAAATTTTTGAATTGATCACTTTCAGTAAGTAATTGAATAAAATAAAAAAACAATCCCTATGGGAACGATACTCACTCATCACTTTATTACTTGTTGATATTGTGCACTTGCAATTCACCTAACAAGTTTTTGGCGCCGTTGCCGGGGATTGTTTTGACAATTTTCCAATTATATTGATAACGAGCAATTCTTAGTTTAGACTAGCCTTTATATTATTTTTAATTTATTTCTTTTGCAGGCCAAACTCACTAAAAGGTGGAGGAGCATCGCATAACCCGAAGCCAACAAGGAGACCTTGAACAGTTTGATCCTGAGATTGAAAGAACCTTTCATAGGAGAAGAAGAGAAAAATCACAAGCAATTCACATTGCAATGGCTAAAAATCAAGAAGTCGCACCTCCAAGGAGGACTTTGAAAGATTATGCTTCACCAACAATTCAAGGAGCACAATCAAATATAAGGAGGCCGACAGTGCAAGCCAATAATTTTGAGATCAAGCCATCCTTAATTCAAATGCTTCAAAATGCAGGGCAATTCAGTGGATCTCCCAATGATGATCCAAATCTACACTTAGAAGCATTCTTTGAAATTTGTGATACTGTTAAATTTAATGGCGTTACTGATGATGCTCTTAAATTAAGATTGTTCCCATTTTCTCTTCGTGATAAAGCTAAGACTTGGTTGACTTTTCTTCCTGCAGGCTCTATCACTACTTGGGAAGACTTGGCTAAAAAATTCTTAAGTAAGTATTTTCCTCCTGCAAAATCTGCCAAAATGCGTAATGATATTACTACATTTATGCAGATGGATGGTGAGCCCTTTTATGAAGCATGGGAGAGGTTTAAGAAGTTGCTAAGGAGATGCCCACACCATGGACTGCCAATTTGGATGCAAGTACATACATTCTATAACGGAGCGCATCCTACCGTTCGAGCTAGTCTAGATGCGGCAGCTGGAGGCACTTTACAAAACAAGTCACCCGAAGAAGCTTTTTATCTACTTGAGGAGATGGCAAGCAATAGCTACCAATGGCCAACTGAGAGATACCAAGCCCGAAAGCCAAGTGGAGTTCATGAAGTTGACACCAATAGGACTTTGAATGCAAAACTTGATGCATTAAGCAATATGATTGCTTCTTTAAAAACTCAAGGAGTATCTTGTGAATTTTATGGTGGAAATCATATTAGCACTATTTGTCAAGTAGGTAACCCTTATGCTAAGTTGACACCAATAGGATTTTGAATGCAAAACTTGATGCATTAAGCAATATGATTGCTTCTTTAAAAACTCAAGGAGTATCTTGTGAATTTTATGGTGGAAATCATATTAGCACTGTTTGTCAAATAGGTAACCCTTATGCTAGTTCTTCTGAATATGCTAACTTTGTTTCAAATTTTAACAGGGGCCCTCAAAACAATCCTTACTCCAACACTTACAACCCAGGATGGAGGAATCACCCTAATCTATCTTGGGGAGGTCAAAATCAACAAGGACTAAGAGCACCACCACCATCCATGGAGAAGCATAATTCCAACTTGGAGGATTTCGTTGCCAAGCTAGCCCAAATTGTGGAAAGGCAAACTCAAGTTGCAGAAAAACAAGCTCAAACCACTCAAGATTTCATGAGAAGTACAGATGTAAGACTCCACAATCAAGAAGCATTAATTCGAAACATAGAGAACAAGTGGGGCAATTAGCTCAGAGAATTAATGAGAGACAAAGTGGTACCTTGCCAAGTGATACCGAGAGGAACCCCATAGAGAATGTAAAGGTAATTACATTGAGAAGTGGGAAAAAAGTTGGAAAGCAAGATCAAGATGTGGATGTAGAAGAAGAGAACAGGGCCAAATCTTCC
Source organism: Corymbia citriodora subsp. variegata (assembly GCA_014858505.1). Classification (NCBI taxonomy): domain Eukaryota; kingdom Viridiplantae; phylum Streptophyta; class Magnoliopsida; order Myrtales; family Myrtaceae; genus Corymbia; species Corymbia citriodora. Next base: position 8,276,383 of record CM026420.1, on the reverse strand, counting down.
ACCGAGATCAAACAAAAGGACGAGCCACAAAAGAGCAAGTCATCTCCAATGCCATATGTTCCACCTATTCCTTTTTCGGAGAGGCTAGCCAAACACAAGCAAGATAAGCAATTTTTAAAATTTTTTGATTATCTTAAACAGTTGCACATTAATATTCCTTTTGTAGATGCTCTAGCTCAAATGCCAAGCTATGCCAAGTTTTTGAAGGAGATCCTAGCTAACAAAAGGAAATTAGAGGAGTATGAGACTGTGAAGTTGAATGAGGAATGTTCAGACATCCTTCAAAATAAGCTACCACCAAAATTAAAAGATCCAGGGAGTTTTACTATTCCATGCAATATTGGTGATGCTTACTTTAATAAAGCTTTATGTGATCTTGGTGCTAGTATAAATCTAATGCCTTATTCGGTGTTTGTGAAACTAGGTGTAAGAGAAGTAAAAGCGACCACCGTGTCTTTACAATTGGTAGATAGATCTATCAAATATCCAAGAGGCGTGGTGGAGGATGTTTTAATAAAAGTTGATAAATTTATCTTCCCAATGGATTTTGTCGTGTTAGAGATGGAGGAGGATTATGAAGTTCCTATTATTTTGGGCCGACCATTCCTAGCCACGGGAAGAGCTCTCATTGATGTACAACAAGGAAAATTGATCCTTAGAGTGGGAGAAGATCAAGTCACTTTCAATGTCCTCAAAGTCATGAAAAATCCCGAGGGACCAAGTGATTGCTTGAAGATAGATACCATAGACAATGAAGTAAAGACCGTGCTTGAATTGACCACAACTCAAGATCCTATAGAGGCATGTTTGGTTCAGCCAAAAGAGAAAGAAACTGAGCATGAAGAAATTAGAGAGGCCGTTGAGTTTTTAGAAGCAAGTCCACTATGTCCGAGATGGAAATCACAAAAATTTGAAGAATTGGAGTCAAGTGCAAAGAAGCCCAAGCCTTCCATTGAAGAACCACCAACTCTTGAGCTTAAACCTTTACCTTCTTATTTAAAATATGCTTTTCTTGATGGTGTTTCTTATCCAGTGATTATTTCTTCTTCTTTGACAGGGGTAATGGAGGAGAAGTTACTTAGAGTGCTTAGAGAGTATAAGAGTGCAATTGGATGGACCATTGCAGATATAAAAGGAATATGCCCTTCAATTTGCATGCACAAAATTCTGATGAAGGAGCAATACAAACCAATCATCCAACCACAAAAGAGGCTCAATCTGAAAATGCAAGAAGTTGTGAAGGCTGAAGTAATTAAGTTACTTGATGTAGGTATTATTTATCCAATTTCTGATAGTGATTGGGTAAGTCCTGTGCAAGTAGTGCCAAAAAAGGGAGGTATAACTGTTCTAACTAATGAAAAGAATGAATTAATTCCAACTAGGACAGTTACAGGGTGGCGAGTTTGCGTAGATTATAGAAAATTGAATGATGCTACTCGTAAAGATTACTTTCCTTTACCTTTCATTGATCAATTGTTAGAAAAACTTGCAGGACATGAATATTATTGTTTTTTGGATGGATATTCAAGATATAACCAAATCCCTATTGCACCTAATGATCAAGAAAAGACTACATTTACTTGTCCCTATGGTACATTTGCATATAGAAGGATGCCTTTTGGTCTTTGTAATGCACCTGCTACTTTTCAACGATGCATGATGGCTATTTTTTCTAACATGATAGAGAAATATATTGAGATTTTCATGGATGATTTCTCTGTTTTTACATCTTTTGATTCATGCTTGCATAATTTAGCTTTGGTATTACAAAGATGCGAAGAGACTAACGTTGTGCTAAATTGGGAGAAGTGTCATTTTATGGTGCAGGAAGGAATAGTGTTGGGCCATAAAATATCTGCTAGAGGTATTGAGGTGGATCAAGCCAAAATTGAAGTTATTTCCAAATTACCACATCCTACTTCTATTAAATTACTTCGAGAATTTTTAGGACATGTAGGGTTTTATAGATGATTCATAAAGGACTTTTCCAAGATTGCAAGACCACTCACAAAATTGCTTGAAAAAGATGTTAAGTTTGATTTTAACTCTAAGTGTTTGCAGGCATTTGAGATATTAAAGGAGAAGCTGATTTCGGCTCCTATAATGACACCACCAGATTGGAGTTTGCCTTTTGAGTTGATGTGTGATGCTAGTGATTATGCCATTGGAGCTGTGCTTGGTCAAAGGAAGGACCAAATTTTTCAAGTCATATATTATGCTAGTCGAATCCTTAATGGAGCCCAATTGAATTATGCCACTACTGAGAATGAGCTTTTAGCAATTGTTTTTGCTTTTGATAAATTCCGTTCTTATTTTATTGGCTCTAAAGTGATTGTTTTTACTGATCATGCAGCTTTAAAGTATTTGTTGGCAAAGAAGGATGCGAAACCAAGGTTAATTCATTGGATCTTGTTGCTTCAAGAGTTTGATTTAGAGATTAAGGACAAGAAAGGGACTGAGAATCTTGTGGCCAATCACTTATCTAGGTTGCCGAATGCCCCTAGCGATGAGGTACCAATTTTGGATGGCTTTCCTGATGAAGCACTATTTTCCTTGAAAATCGAAACTCCATGGTATGCAGATATTGTGAACTATTTGGTAAGTGACATTTTTCCCCTCGTCTTAAATTATCAACAAAGGAAAAAGTTTCTCTCCGATGTTAGACACTACTTTTGGGAGGATCCTTACTTGTTTAAGGTATGTGCTGACCGAATAATTAGACGTTGTGTTGCTAAGGAAGAAATCCTTAACATTCTTTTTCATTGCCATAATGGAGAGGCAGGTGGTCACTATGGTGCCGCCAAAACTGCTGCTAAGATTTTACAATGTGGATTTTATTGGCCTACTCTTTTTAAGGATGTACATGCTTATGTTTCCCATTATGATAGGTGTCAAAGGATTGGAAATATATCCAGAAGGCATGAGATGCCCTTAAACAATATCATGGTGTGTGAATTATTTGATATTTGGGGCATTGACTTCATGGGTCCGTTTCCACCTTTTTTTGGTAACACTTACATATTAGTTGCTTGTGAGTATGTGTCTAAATGGGTAGAGGCTGTGGCTTTGCACTCTAACGATGCTAGGGTTGTTTGTAATTTTTTGAAAAAGTATATCTTTACTCGATTTGGCACACCTAAGGCTATTATAAGTGACCAATGCACACACTTCATGAATAGACAATTTGAGTCACTTTTGCATAAATATGGAGTCACTCATAAAGTAGCTACTACTTATCATCCTCAAACTAGTGGTCAAACTGAGATATCTAATAGGGAGATAAAGAGAATTTTGGAAAAGACTGTGAATACTAATAGGAAGGATTGGGCAAGGAAACTTGATGATGCTTTATGGGCATATAGAACTGCTTTCAAAACTCCTATTGGTATGTCACCTTTTCGACTTTTGTATGGTAAAGCATGCCATTTACCTGTTGAGTTGGAGCATAAAGCATATTGGGCTTTGCAAAAATTGAACTTTGATATGCAGGCAATAGGTGAGAAAAGATTGCTTCAGTTAGATGAATTGGAAGAGATGCGCAATGATGCATACGAAAGTGCAAGAATTTACAAAGAGAAAACGAAAAGATAGCACGATCGACACATCCTAAGAAAGGAGTTTCATGTGGGTGAAAAAGTTTTGTTATATAACTCTCGTCTTCGCTTGTTTCCAGGAAAGTTGAAGTCTAGATGGACCGGTCCTTACACCATCACCAGAGTATTTCCTTTTGGAGTTGTTGAGATTATCAATGATAATAAGGGGACTTTCAAAGTAAACAGTCATAGGCTCAAGCACTACTATGGAGGAGGTTTCGATGCTCAAACATCCACCATCACCTTGGTTCCACCTATTTAGAAGCATGGGAAGAGTTCGGCTACGAACTATAAAGCAAGCGCTTCTTGGGAGGCAACCCAAGTTTTTAAGCTTTTATTTTTTTATTTTTCTTGGTTTGCATTTTGTTTTAAAAAAAATTGAAAAAAGAAAAAAGAAGAATTTTTGTGGTGATGAATTTTCCATTTTGCAGAGATAGTAGTGTGTACAACAGGCAGAAGAGGGATTAGGGACATATGGCCATGCGATCATGAAGCTAAGAATTTTTTTGAGCAACCTTCAACAACACATTTGAACCATTCCTCACCTTACTGGGCATGATTCAACATGGACAATTGCCATCTTCACATCTCCAGGGGAGTATTTCGAACTTTACTTTAATTTGTTTGTCTCATTGCCTGTATTTAATTTTTTATTTTTACGCATTGAGGACAATGCTTCATTTTAAGTTGGGGGTAGGGGATCGAAAATTTTGAAATTTTTTGTGCTAAAACTTTTGCCATTCTTGAAAATATTTGCGCTTATTTAAAATTTTTGAAATATTTTGAAGCAAACTGTATAGGAGATAATGATTTTGAACCGTAATCTACAAGATTGATATCTTTTTCATGGTTATGAGTTGTTGCGATTTTTAGGGGAATATAAATCTTGTTCAATTGGTTATTGATATATGAGTTAGTCTTAATCTTGATTTTGCAATCCATATTTTGAGCACTTATCCCTGCCTTTTGAGTTGTGTGTACTTAGAAAAGATCAATAGGAAGTATGTGATTCTTTAGAACTCACCTAAGTCTTAGAATTTGTTTGATATTCTCTTGAAATTAATATGCTATACTCAATCAAGAAGGTGATATAGGCATTCTTTGGATCGTTTGAGCCTTTCAAGCCTACCTTATTACTTGATTCATAGTACCCTTTTGAGCTTAATTAGCCTATTTTTCTTTGATGACCTTATAATGCTAATCCAAATGAATTACTTTACCTTATACCCCATAAGCATGTTTATCATTAAAGCTACTTTAATAGTTATGGATTCTTGATATGTCTGAAGTTGCTGAAGCTTGAAATAGTCATGAAAAAAAAAGAAAAAGAAAGAAAATAAAGAAAATAAAAAAAGTGCAAGTTATGAAGTGAAAGTTGTTTACTCTAGTACAGTTCATACGGATCCCTACTGCTAACTTTCAACTTGAGTGAGCCTTTTGGATACTCAATGGGTTAGCATATGGAAGGAACTTAAGAAGGAACTTCGCCGTATAGTGTGGAAAGAGAAATAATGGAAGCTTTAAAGTGTTGAATGTTTGTGAATTGCATGACTATAATAGTGTAAGCATATGAATGATGTGTCTTGAATCCTATTTAATTCAAATGCTTTGAGAATTGATATGTTTATGGGGTTTATTGAACTTAAAAATCCTTTATACCCTCCCCTTAGCCAAGCCACATTATAAGCCTTAAAGACCTATTGATTTTTGAATGAGTATTAGTTTTCAATAGTGGAGAGAGAATTGAAAAACAAATCTATGAGACTTGGTTAGTGGATCTTGAGTTTAGAGCGTTGCATATCAACTTGATTTATTTGAGCATACATGATTTGGAAAGTCAAGGGGCACACAACCACACGGATTGCATGGTTAAGATTAGACATAGCTTATATATTAATTTTGGGTCAATGAGATTTATTTTTTCCTTTGGGTTGTGAATTCACGTAATTATGAATGGATATTGATAATTGGAGATGAAGTTTATTTATTGTTTGCTCGAGGACTAGCAAATTTCTAAGTTGGGGGTAATTGATAACTCTATTTTTAATAGAGTATTCTTGCTTATTTAGACTTGATATTTGCTAAATTTTGAGGAATTTTTGGGTGAATTTAATTGCTACTCACGTAATTTTATTTTGTATGAAATATTTTCAGATCTTCCAAAATATTGCAATATCTTTCAGAATATTTCATCTTGAAGAAAAGGCAGCCCAAATCAGATATTTGGAGAATTTGACCATGATTGAGGATAAGGTTCAAAGAAAATCAAGGAGGAATCTTTTTGATTTCCTAATAGGAGTCGACTTAGGGCAGATTTTTGGAGGCTATATAAACTGCTCTTGTGCCTCAGAAGAAAGGAGAGAATCCTTGGAGCCACCATCTTTGCAGAAAAATTTGAGTTTTCTTAGTTAGATTTTGTTCTTCTATTCTAGTAGAGTTGGCGTGTCAAGGAGAGAAGAAGGAGACAAACCTGAAACTTCTTATTTCTCAATTCGGTGAATTTGTTTTTATTTAGTATTATGTTTTATTTAATTATTGTCAGTTTAATTTTTACTATGTTCTAAATTTCTTTTGTTAGAGCTACAATGAATCTTAATCATAATTGATTAATTTTCAAAGACTTTCATGCAATAAAATTATTTTTATTGTGTCGTTCTTTATCATGATCTTAATGCTTTTAAAAGTCTGGCCAACTTTTGAATGATTTTTTATGTATGCATGATACCGGGTGGAGATTGTGTGCATGCGCAATATTGATATTGAACCATAAATTAAATCTAGGTCAAGGTACACTGGGTTATTTATGTGGCTGCGGTAGTAGATCTAGGTTGGGACTACTTAGGTTGAATCCGGGAATTTCCACAAGAACTTAATGCTTTTAGGTAGTTTAAATTCACCTAAGGTTAGTGTGGGTTAACATACCTAATTAGGGATTATTAGACCGAGGTCAGTTTTTAATTCATCTTAGGGAAATTTCGCCAACACAATTGGAAATTAATTTGTTGCATGAAAAGTTAAGAAAATTAATTATGAATGATTAAGTGAAGTTGGATGCTCTAACACTTTGTGATCTTAATAATTATTAATTTTCAGTTTGCTTTAGATTATTTTTTCTTTACAATTTTAATTAGCTTTTAATTCTTTAAGTTTTGACTTTTTCTATATTTTAGTATTTTAATTGGTTTAGTTTACTTTTTACTCGTCTTTTCAATTTGGTTAGCTAAATTTTGGGGTTAGGACACTAGGAGTGCCATAACTTTCGTACAGTGCTCACTTTGGTGTCAAAACTTTTTTTTCGCTCACTTGAGTGTCACATCGGAGTAAAATCGTTCAGTTAAGTGCCAAAATGCATACGTGGAATTTTTTAATGATTTTTCTTTTTTTTTAATAAATTTTGACACCGACGTAGACTTTTCAGGCAAAATGACGCCGTTTCTACTTTTTTAAAAATTTTGATTTTTTTTTTCTTTTTTTTTAGGGCCGGCGAGGGCCACCGGTGACCCTCACCGGCCTTAAAGAAAAAAAAATTCAAAAAATTCAAAAAAAAATTCAAAAAAATTAATAAATATATTAAAATATTGTTCACCGGCGCCAAGTCAACTTTTTTGGTGGCCAAGTCAGCTTTTCCGGTGGCCACATCAGCTTTTCCGGCGGCCACGTCAGAATTAGCACTCAAGTGAACATTTTTTAAAACTTGTGGCACTCAAGTGAGCGAAAAAAAAGTTTTGGCACCAAAGTGAGCGCCGTACGAAAGTTATGGCACTCCTAGTGTACTTATCCCCTAAATTTTTGAATTGATCACTTTCAGTAAGTAATTGGATAAAATAAAAAAACAATCCCTATGGGAACGATACTCATTCATCACTTTATTACTTGTTGATATTGTGCACTTGCAATTCACCTAACAGTAAGTATAGGCATCTTACTCAAAATTTGACTCGTCATGTTCAAATTTATTGCAATATTTCATTTACATTAAACATAGGCATGATTGAAATGTAGGTAGATTATTAACTTTCCTAGTAGGTTACACATAAATTATGCACTCCATATTTAATGATAAATTTATCTCTTTATGAATTAATTGGCCCCTCCGCATGGTTACTTGATTGCCATTTAACTTTCAAATTCCTACACAAACATAAGATCGTCCAATGCATTCATTTTGTTTTTTCAAGAGTTCCATAGACATATCAATCTGTAGACTACAAGACGGTTAAAGCGAAGATTGAGAACCTAGAGATGGACGAGAGAATTGAGAACTCAGCCTTAAGAGAACAAAAGTCACATGCGCTCCCGGAAGTGTTGTGTGTGATGAATCTCGCAAAGCTGGAACACAATCGTTTCAGCTAATAGTAGGGTGGATGAAAGAAGTTTATTCCTGCATGCCAAATCGCCAAGAGAATGGGAGTCCCTGGCTATGTGTGCTGGTTGCATTACATTACAGAACCATTGAAATGGCCCAACGATAGTTAAGCAGATTCCCCGCACCGTAAGTTGTCATGTAATTCAGAGTGAAAGGGCAGAATAAGTTTATATAAAAAACTAGGTCCAAGCAGTCCTTCAGAATCTCACCACAGCGCAAGATGTTGATCAAGAAACCTAAAGTGCTTGAATGCAACTTCTTCTGTATAGGATGAGCCAATGTCTCATCTTATCGGTTTTCATCAACTGCAAAACATCGTTAGAATTCAGCATTTTGAGAGAATCAGGGGTAGCACATGAATAAGGACTTTGTTCAGATACGTAGTGGTATATAGTCGCATTGAACAGCTTTTGAAGAATGCATATTGATTGGAGAGTAGCAATCAATTCTTGAGCTCTGTTAATTATTGCTGCATTACATCTCTCAGCGAAATGGGGAAGTCAGTGAAGTTCTAAACTGGAGTGAAATGGAGTCGGTATTTGGTGGACTAAACATGTTACAAGTGGAGAAACTAGAAAGAACAAATAGATTCAAGTATATGAAGGACTTGCTTAGATAATTTCTGAATTGTGGTATTCTGGTCACCATCCTGACGTCTAAAATCAACAATAAAGGATACTAGAATTAAGTCCGTGCACATCTCTTATCACTAATAATGAAATTAGATGTACTTAACCAATTTTTGAAGCATGAAGATCCAATTGCTTGTGGCAAATTTCCTATTGTGATTTTGCATGCTCAATTTGTCAAAGATGTTTTCTCACATACAACATAAACTTTGATTGGCAATATCCATAGAAACCACAGACGAATTCTTTTCTATGTAAATCCATTCATTATTGGCATTAATTAGATTAAGATTGAAATTTGGTATACAAATTACAACACTCATCATATGATAATTAGTTATTTCTTTTTTTTTTTGTGGAAAATAAATTGACCGTTTTGGAGATTTGTTTACGTCATCCTGCCAATGAGTATAAAATGTAGGCAGTCACAATAATAAATCTAGGTAGATTAAAAATATGTTGTTAAATGACTAAAATTAGTTGATATCTTAATGTGATGAATGTTGGTATATCAAATTAAGGTTGCTAATTTGGAATAAAAAAGTTAATAACTTGTGAAGCACCGGTAAACCCCTTGTCTGCCACTTCTCTCTCCCTTTGAGACACTGCTTCTGGTGAAAATTGTCACCCCATTCTCTCTCGACGCCTGATTAGGTGTTTATTCACTCATTCGACATTCCATCGCTTGTAATCCAAATATGATGACCCTAACTAGGGTGTAAATGGTTTGGTTTGGTTCGGTTTTTTGGAAAAACCGAACCGAACCGAAACCGTCCTGAGCCGAATACGAACCGAACCAAAAATGCGGTTTGGTTCGGTTCGGTTTGGGACAGTTTTTCGGTTTTCCTATTTTTACTTTGCTTATTGGAATTTAAGTAAAGAAGAAATGATAAAGAAGAAAGATTATTCAATTTTTATTAAAAATTACGATTCGGTTCAGTTAACCGAACCGAAAAGGTTAACGGTTATTTTTCGGTTAACTGAACCGAAGCTGAACTGAACTGAAAACATATGAAATTTTGGTTCGGTTCGGTTTTCCATTTCGGTTCGATTTTCAGTTCGGTTCTTGACACTCCTAACCCTAACCAGTTTGTGGCTCCACTTTTGTTGAGGAAGTAGGGGAGATTGAGAGAAAGGGAAAGTAGACGAGGGAACGAGAGAGAAAATGATGCGTTTGAAATTCTGTGGAAGTCTCTTGCAAATAATGCTTGGATTGCCTCTGATTTCAATAAATTGATAGATGAGGTCAATGTCTGGATTTGACTCTCAGTCGCTGCGGAGAGAGAAGAGAGAGCATTACTGTTCATGCTCTGTTCTACGAAATCCTCCTGAAATCATCGTTCTCTTTATGCTTGTGCCATGACACAGATTGAACATGTCATATGCCTAGAATTTCATATGCACTATTGATCTCCATATTATATTTGTCTCGTGTAAATGGATGGAGTCCTATTGTAATAATAGTCGACATAATCACGCGAGTTTGCTTTTAATCCCTGCGATAAGATTTTAAAGTATTATTTCTTTTGATTTTTAAATTATTGTATCGTGAAGTGGCTTGCGGTATGGCCGGTTAGCATATGTCAATAATCATCCAAATGGCCGGAATTATCATCTTATTTTACGGAAAAAAGGGCGCATGCTTTTGTGTGTGCAAAAACATGAGATAAGTGTACAATCTTAATTTAAAAGATAATACCTACGATAAAATTTTTATTTAAACTAGTCGAATGGTGAGGAAAAAATTGGATGAGGATGAGCTGTGGATTTGTTAAATTGTTAGATTTGCAACTACCAACATCTTACTTGAAATTTTAATCATCACGTTCAAATTTTTGCGACATTCCATTTACATTGAACATAGGTATAATTGAAAACGTAGGTAGATAGATTATTACTTTTGGTAGGAGCATCTCCCACTCAATATTTGATGAAAAGAATTATCTCTTTATGAATTAATTGGCCCCTCAGTCATGATTACTTAATTGCCATTTAATTTACAAATTCTTACGCAAACAAAAGATCGTCAAACGCATTCATTTTGTTTTTCCAGAATTTCATGGACATAACAATCTGCAGATTCCAAGACAGCAAAAGCCAAAAACTGAGAACCTACTGATGGACTAGAGAGTTGAGAACCCAGCCTGAAGAAAATAAAAGTCACATGCGCTCCCCGAAGTGTTGTGAGCTATGAATCTCGCAACGCGAGAGCACAATCATTTTCGGTCCCTTGACCAATCGCCAAGAGAATGGCAATCCATGGCTGCGTGTGCTGGTAGCATTATATTCCAAATCCGGTGAAATGTCCCAACGATAGTTTAGCAAATTCCCCTCAGGAAAAGTCGTCACTTAATTCAGAATGAAAAGGAAGAATGAATTGATATAAAAAAAGAAGAAGGTCCAAGCAGTCCTTGAGAATTTCACCACTGCCCAAGACGATGATCAAGAAAAGCTGAAGAGGTCGAAAGCAACTTCTTCTGCATTGGATGAGCCAACTTTTCATCTCATCGGTCTCTAGCACCTGCAAAGCATCATCAGAATTCAGTATTTTGAGAAAATAAGGGGTTACACATGAAGAAGGACTTGCTTCATGATAGAGTGGCAGATAGTTGCACTGAACAGCTTTTTGAAGAATGCAAACTGATTCGAGAGTAGCAATGAATTCTTGAGCTCTGTAAATGTGTGATACATTATGTCTCTCAGTGAATAGGGACATTAGTGAAGTTCTAAACTGCAGTGAAATGGAGTTGGCATTTGGTGGACTAAACATGTTAGTAATGAGCAAAAAGATTCAAGTATATGAAGGACTTGCTGGGGATAATTTCTAAATTGTGGTATTATGGTCACCCTCGTGATGCCATTCAAAATCCACAATAGACGATACTAGAATTAAGTTGGTGCCTTGGAAGGGAATGATGTAAGATAAGTAGAACATCATATGTTACAATTAATATGGGATTGTTTTTATTACAATTAATAAATATAATTTTTTAATTTTTTAAAAATAGCAATAAATTCTCAAATAAATTATTTTATTTCTTACACACATATATATGCAATTGTTTTTATTGAGATCACAGTCCGAAACATGACTACTTTTTAATAAAAATAAAAGTGGTCGATTCCATCAGACCGGACTAGATTGGACCGGAGCCGAAGTCTGATCCGGTCCCTAATTTCCGATTCCACTTTAGAATTAGGCTGAATTGGAAATCGATCACTGAAAAAGAAATGCCCATACGTGCCACGTGGAGATGGCATCACTTCACTCGGCAAGTCGAAAACCGGTTATAAATATTAGAATCTGATTTTGTTATTCAATGCTAGGCGTGAATTTTTTTTAGTGCGCCTTTGTGGTACAAACTCATTGTGAGGCCCATGGTGATGAGACCAGGCCCCACCAAATTGAGACGGCGGCTTGTGGAAAACTAGCAGAGAAAAGCAGATAAATAGTGAAAAGAAAAGAAAAATCAGAAAAATATAAAAAGAATATTATCAAAACCGCACCGTTCCACCTAAAAATTTCAATGTCAGATGGCTAAGCATGGCATATAAAATAATCGACAGTGACTACACCGTCACATCATAATTTCTTGTAAGACTTAACTAGGAAAGTGTGATTACATTTTCATTCATAAATTTAGGATTAAAATGGATTAATTAAAATATTTAGGATTAAATTCAATTCCATACAAACAGTTGAGGAATGAAATTACAATTTCCCCCATAATAGCCCATAAAATTTCAAAAATAAAAATAAAAATAAAGGTGCATGCATAGTAGGAGGAAGGAGAGTCAACCAGAAAGAGGAGATTATGCGCATTAGCCAAAATTATATGGCATGATGACATCGTAAATAATTGGGATTATCAACCTCCACTCCTTATGGTTATGTTCTATATTTCAATAAATGCATCACATGAATTGGCTAGATCTTGCTATCAGTTTTTATCAAGAAACATGTACATTTTTTATTCATAAAATTTAATGAACGTTAAAGATTCTTAAGAAAAAATAGTTTTATCAACAAAATTGTTTAGCATAGTGATATTCTTGCTTTTCGACGATGAGTCTCATACAAGCCACCAAAAACCCTCCGTTGTTACCTAATACATTATTTTAATTGACTAGATTTTTTTTTGCCCAATTCGTATAATACATTAGACTGTCAAAAAGTTACATTTATTATATCTCAATCCTATGTACTCATACTTGATCTTTAGTTGCACCTTTCGCTTATAAGTTGATGTTTTTGATCCTAAATTAATCTTGATGATTCAAATACTCACTTTCCTATCCATGTAATCATTACAAACTATTTGGATATGTTCTTTCAAGTTTGTGTAGGTTGGCACCGGTTAAAGAAGACCTATTCCTATATGATCACAACTCCGGGTACCTGGCCTGCCGAACATCCAGCGAGGTTTGGCCGAATACCCGAGCCTGCAGTTCAAATTTGGATTTCCCCCAGCCTATCAACGTGTGTCCACCCAGTTTTAATAAATACTTGGAGTCCTCAATGGTTGAAAAACTAGCCATTTGAAGTGTTAGGCATACGTCTTCATGAAAAACACTTACAAAATCTCTCCTGTGTTCACTTTGCAATCAACTTCTTGTGAGAGAAATTTTTTGTAAAAGAGTACACCTTGTCTATTGGGGAGTGTTGACTCCACTATAAACCAATTTTGTTACAAGATTTCAAGTATAATGAATTGGCATAACTCCCCCATGATCTCAGGAGTGGAGTAGGCGCCAATTTGGGCCGAACTAGTATAAATTGGTTGAGCATCTCTCTTCCCTACTGTGAGCATGGCATTCAAGGAATTCATCTTTTGCTCTTCATAATTATTGGAATGCTGGTCTTGGTGATTCTAAATTAATAGAAATAGTACTAGCAGCACATGTCAATATTTAGGTAACATGCTAGTTTCTTGGTCTTTTAAGAATCAAAATTGGGATAAGTACACCAAAGTAATAAACTCGAAACAAAAACAATTGAGTCATAAAGTTTTTTAAAAGTGCAAGTAAATCTTGAATTTTATCCCATTAGAGCAATCAAATATTTTTGTTAATATCATCCAAATTGAGTGACAAAAAATGTTCACACAATATTTTTATAATGTATTTCGAGAACGCATAAAGTTGATGTGCTGCTAAGTGGACATCATCACATTAGAAAATATGCAAAAAAATTTAAAAGAAAAATCCAGAAAGGCCAAAAATCAAGAAACGAAAAGAAAAACCAATATGGAATTAGCAATTAGCGGCTCAGGATGTCAGGAACCGCGGGCAAATTTCAAAGCGCATGCATTTCAATGCCCATTTAGTTCGATTGCATATTGAAAGAACCATTCCGGCAATGGGCATCAGTACAGTCACACTGTTGTGTCTTGACTGCTGACTGGAACCCAAGAAGAAGAAGAAGAAACCGATTCGAGCAGTGAAGAAGAAAATGATTTTGGCTATTTGTTCAATTTTTCTAAAAAAATTGGCAAATTTTTATGATGTGGCCTCCACATATATCCGACTTACATCGGATCAATTCGGAGGGCCTAATGGAAGGACTTTATGTGGCAAACTTCTTTTCTGTCCAAGAAAAGGTCATATTTAGAGGTAATACTGAGACGAAGACCAATGGTCTTCAATCGGCTCAGGTGCTCCTAAACTCTTACCTCGCATGACGTTGAATTTTTCATTTTAGTTTGATTGACCCTATAAGAATATTATGTGAATGGTCATTATTATCTTATTGAAATCGTCTAGAAATCAAGTGGGATATAAGAATATACCTTACTTTTTACGCAACCAAAGAGTTAGGTTCGGGGACTTATTTACATAGGTCAAGCAAATCAAACCTATTTTCAGAAAAAGAAGATAAAAAAATCTATAGTGGCTAGGAAAGCCTTGGAGATTCAATATTTATTCAAATATTGCCATTCCGATACTTAATTATTTGTCAATCAAGGTGTCCATGTAGTCTTTTTACCTAATCATGAGTCATAAAGTTATTGTCTACTAAGTGTCCGTCCAATGATTTTGTGTATTATGGTCCTAGAGTGAAATCTAGCCACTCAACTAAAAATGAATCACAACACAAAAAATAATATAAAAGCAATCACAACAAACATTAACAATAGTAATGAAGAAAGAGTAAAAATTATAGTGCAGTAAAATAACCTAATATGAGTTGGGTAAAGAATATTACATGGCCTTGTTATTAAGCCCCATGACAACAACCTCATGAGCTCGGTTCAAATTGAGTTCAATTTATCTTCTAAGACTAAACTAAATCAAAGGTGTCCACTAGAACCTTAACCGATGTACAGTAACTAAATGAAACTAAACTAATTCTAAGCTTATTCTGATAACAAAATCTATCAACCTGACAAAGGCCTATTTTTCTAGCTATTTTTCCCATTTTTTATTTTCCAGATTTATTATTATTATTATTATTATTATTATTATATTTTTGTTTTCTTCTCTTATTCTCGGTCCCTCTTCTGAATCAAATCTTCACTGAGATACTCCATGATTTTCAGCATTACCTCAATCAAAGCAAGCAACAAACATGCCCCATGATCGAGAAATCGTCAACATACGAACCCCATATCACGGGTAATTAGAACAGCACTTAGATGGGCTTCAAATGAATTCAATCTACACCCAAAAAAGAATGACCAGCAAAGGAATGGTGATGACAGCCCATATCCGGCAAGTTCAAGGTACAGTAATATGTTTATCTGTTGAAATATTATCACCAATTCACCAAAACTCTCCTAAATGATCATACATTTTCATATGATAAAAATGACATCATGACAAATCTAAATTGAACTCCAATTAGATAAGTCAGTAAATCCAAATTTCATTCCAGCATGATCAAACATGACAATGGTTCTATTTCTTTCAAAATTGACATGTATTCTCAACACCCATTCATTGTCCACTCATATTATGAAGCACATGCAAGCGTAGGCTATATGAATAAACATCCAAGTTGAAAAAAACAGAACACAAAACACACACTTTGATTATGCATCAATATCAAATCAAAACTTCGATTTAATCCCTGGCCTCGATTAATTGAATGAGTTTCTATATCCAAAAAGATGCTAAGGTAAGAGATCATATTGCCATAGCTTCATCACATGCCTGATGGGTTTTGGTAGAAGGACCGAAGAAAAGCAAATGGTAAGGAAAGCCTACTAAAATTTTGGTTTCACAAATCGTTGGACATCAATTCTCCTAAAGTAATCAATAATTCCCCAATGAACAGCTGCTACTACAAAATTTTTCTTTTGGGAATTAAAATATTCAAGATCTCAAGATTTCCAAATACGATCACAGCAACTCAGGGTAGCGAGAGAAAACCAAAAACAGAGATAATAAGCAAAGGAGAATTCATTTGTACTGAGTTGATCTTTCCTTACCAAATTTCCATGAATATAGCCATACTCAAACCTTTCAAGCTGAGAGCAATGTGGATGCTGAAAGAGTAGGAGCTTCGCCAGTTGTTGCTGTACACCCTCGACTTCGTGCTTGGAGGGCCTCGAAACAGAGTAATAATGACGGCGCGGATGATGGACAGAAAAGGAGAAGCACATGCAATGAGGACAACAAAATCTAGAGAGAAGGATAGAGAGTCCATAGTTATGATTGTGGCCTTGTCAAGCGCAGTTAGCGAGCTTCTCAGAGCTTCTATTTCGAGAGACAAGCTCGTGCTAGATCATCGATACAAAGATTGAGGTTGCCACCATCGTTCACCAGCCACACCACTGTTGGATATTTCAACAGATTTGATCATTTGAAAGCTATTAATTTGTAGTGGTTTTTTACCGTTATCAATTTGAAAATGGTTTTGTAATGTTTTATAACGATTATAACGATCATATAATGGCTTTATAATGTTTCATTTGTTTCAACTCTTTATTATTTTATAATGGATTATTTTCCTTTTCAATTATCGATTTATTTATGACTGTTTCCTAATTGCTCTTTATATCTTTTACCTATAAATTGTTACTCCAAACGTAATTGGAAAGGATGATCATATATCAAAATAAGAATATTTTCGTTTCCCATTACATATCTTTCTCCCTTTTCATTGCTGGGTTATGCACAAACATTGTTCTATTCCTTCAAATTTTCAGTGCGAAATATAATTGACAGTCTATTGTATCTTGGAAGAATAGCTGCTAAAGTCTATTGCACTAGGTCTTGTACTTCGAGGAGCGGAATTATCTTTAATCGCTTCAGAAAATTCATTTTATTTTCTAATCTTTTTCAACGTACTTCCAATTATTATTATTATTATTATTATTATTATTATTATTATTATTATTATTATTATTATTATTATTATTATTATTATTATTATGTGTTCTAATAATTTTCTAACAGCCACATACACAGCGATGACCCACCAGAGTAATGCAGAATATGGATAACGGAAACTGAGATATGGTAGAGAAATCTGAGCATAGAAGCAACGATTTGAACACTGAACTCTGTTCGTATAGAAGACAATTTCCGACTAAAAACCAGACAAATCAAGATGCAATTTCCAACTTGAGAATCATAACACCAATTCCATAGCAAATGAGCATCGTATTCCAACTAAATCCGTCACAGTGAGGTTTCAATAAGTCAAGAGTGAGTTGAGTTGATGCATCACGACTTTCGGCTTAATGATTTAATAGAAAAACATCCGGATCTGGTTCGAGCATTTTATCAAACACGTGATATGCATTTCGATCAAAGAGTTTGTACGCGAATATGAATCAATGAATCACTTTTAGATCATCACAACAACATCGGAGAAAGCTTAAATCCATAATAGAACCTCAATCGTGGCCGATTTTCACACAAACAGCAACAATTTTACCTTGATGATGGTGCAATTACAGTCGCTATCAGCTGTTGAGCTTACAAGGAGTCCCTAGGCATGTCGCTGATGATGATCGGAACTGACAAAGGATGATTAAGCGAGCATACTATTAGGATACACGTGTGAGTGTTGTGTTTAGAGAAGTAGTCCCACATCAGATAATTGATGTGGTGTAGAGCAATTAATATATCCTAGTTGGCCCATAACTCACTAGCTTAAGCTTTTGAGTTGAGATGGGTCCAATTGGATATATTGATGGGTTCGGACATGGGCTTCCCTCTTGGAGATCTCCCCAAGGTAAAGGTATCGGACTTCTGCTGCATGCGATCAATGCTGCTCAGAAGCAGCTTCGATCGGCCGTGACTTTGGCATCTTTCTGTCAATACTTCGTTTCATCTCTCCGGCCTGGCTAAGCTCAAAGCAACTAGAGGTGGAGGCGCCACCGTCGAGGGAGATTCGAATGTTTGCGGTGGTGGAAGATTGGACTGGTGCTGACGTCGTAGGATCAATCAAGTGTTCAGAAGAGTATTCTCATTTCTGGAGTCTCGATTCTTCAATGAAGAAAGGTCGGAGAGGGAGCAGAAGCCTCTTTTCGCTCTACTTGGAGAGCGGACAGTCCAGCTTCGACCGGAATAGAACAGGCCAGAAAGATGATGGATTAGAGCAGTTTGAGCACCTTTTCCTTTTATTTTATATTTGTTATTTTATTTATTTGATTTTTATATCTCCTTCTTCCCCTCCTTCTTCTTCTTCACAAAAAATGCAATTTGATGGCGAAAAACAAGTCTCAACATTCGATTGTACTGATTTAACAAGTCTTATAAATTGATTGTGCTTTTTGAAAATTTAAGGATTGTGTTGAGCTTCCATGACAAATTTTAGGATTTTTATTGTATAAGTCTCGATGAATTTCGGTTGCTATTTTGACAATGAA
Source organism: Corymbia citriodora subsp. variegata (assembly GCA_014858505.1). Taxonomy (NCBI): domain Eukaryota; kingdom Viridiplantae; phylum Streptophyta; class Magnoliopsida; order Myrtales; family Myrtaceae; genus Corymbia; species Corymbia citriodora. Next base: position 8,257,974 of record CM026420.1, on the reverse strand, counting down.
AGCCAAATTTATTGCTGCTTCTTGTTATTGTGCTCGAGCCCTATGGTTAAAACATCAATTGTGTGATTAGGAATAGCAGTAAAAAAAAAAAAATTACCCATTTGCTACTAGCTCGTGCAAAAATCCAATACAACGTTATCGTGCTAAGCATAATGATATTTCATGGTTGAGTTTGTGGATGTTAGTAATTAAACAGCGGATAGTTTTTTTAAGCCCTTGGGTAAAATAAAAATGATGAATTTTGATCTTCCTAGAAAGCCCGACCTTTCTCCTAAATCCATTCAATTCCATCCTAAATGCTCAAAACCCAACCCCTTTTTCACCAGAATCCTCTCTTTCCTCTGAGTAGGCCGATCGAACACAGAGCAAGGAAGAGGGCAATCCATCAAACCGGGATCAACGACACACAGAAAAGAGGAGGTCGAGTCGGGTCGTCCACAAGTTCCAGGAAACATTGCTACCGGTTATATGATGTATTTTTGGACATCGAACCAATGTATATGAGGACTAACGCAAGTTGATGTTCAAGATTAAGAATGGGTTTAAGGTATGGAATTTGTTAGCATACTAGTTTTGGGTGATTATGAGAATAACAATATGTCTTGTCACAAATTCTTAAAGGAATGGGTCCCACAATAATTTATAATTATTTATTATTTGATTTTTTTTTTTGTTCTAAGAGTAGATCGTTATTCTCATAGTATATTAAAAGTTGTCATGTAATCATTTCTCTTTGAGGTATTTCTAACAACTTGATATTATGATTAAATGCACCATTTCAAAAGGAAAGGAATTATTACATGGGATGTTCCATACTCGTACCTTCAAGGCTTTTGATATCGTGGGTTAAGTGGTTCTAATAGATCGGAGACCACCACCCTTACTCAGGATTAGTCGGAATTGATGTTTTACGGAAAACAAGATTAGCCATTGTCTTGGAGACGCGTGTTCATTGAAATGCTTGGAAAATCTCTCTTGTAGTCACTTTGCAAATCAACTTCTTATGAGAGAAACTGTTTGTGAAATGATCAACATTGTTTGTAGAGGAGTGTTGGCTCTAGTGAGAATTCAAATATAGCAGAATAAGCATTCTCCCAAATGGTCTCGTGAAGTTTTCTTTTCCTTTGTTTAAACATAACTAAGGCTTATCATTTCATATAAAAACAAGCTCTCTAGAGTAAGGAGCATCAAAACACAGAATCTCCAATATAGGGGGTGGTGGGTAAGAAACCCAATAATGTGGAAGGGCTTTACATCTAGAGGCCCTTACAACTTAATCTATTAGTCTATTTGCATCATGAGGACAGTAAGCCAACTCAAGACTCTCAAGGAGGGCCAAGAAGCTTAAACATTCTCTGATAAGTGGCTCAACGTCCCGGGAGCAAAGAGAGGAATGTTGCAGGAAGCTTACTAAGGATGAGCTGTCAATTTCCAGCACATATTTTTGTTCAGGTCAACTAGCAAAGTGACGAAGAGCATGGAGACAGACAAGGGTTTTGGAATGAAGGGTGGAGGACACTCGAGTTGGTTACAGAGCTCCTTCGATCAATCTCCCTTCAAAATCGCAGCACACGAAAGCAAAAGCCACTTTTGTAGACCCTAGGAGATGTGATCCATCAATGTTAATCTGTAGTGTCCCTGGTTGTGGCGGTCTCCACCTCCAAGTTAAAACCTCCAAAGCGCACAGTCATAGTTGTAGTGCATGGCAAGAGATGAGTCTACTATGCTTCTGGGATTAGTATTCTAGTGTTGGAAGAGAAAGGTATTACATGCAAGCCATATATTCCAAAGAGTTGTTGGATGAGCTCAAAAGGTAGGTTCTCTAGGGTTAGATCTACAAAGTTTAGCAACCACTCCTTGATTCTGGTCACTTGCTGATGAGAGAATTGAAAATTGAATTCTGGACTAGACCAAGCTTGTTTTGCGGTATCACAAAGGAGGAAAAGATGTTCCATCGTTTTGGGTTCCTTTCAGCACAAGGGGCATTGAGGCTCAAGTAAAAGCTTCCTTTTATACAAGTTTTCCCTAGTTGGTAGAGCATTTTGGCAAGCACTCCACATGAATAATTTGACTTTGGGGAATGTTTTTAGCTTCCAGATTTTGCTCCACAAAGAGTTGGGAGTTTGATAAGAGGATGAAGCTTGCATGTTGTCTTGATTGGTTTCAATCTTTCAAAGTTGATTATATCCACTTTTAATAGAGTAGCATCTAGATTGATTTGCTGACCAAATTAGCTTGTCTTTTGTTGAAATGATTGGTAGTGGAACAGCTAGAATTTCATTAACAACTTGCTCATCAAACAGGCTTCCCAGAAGTTGCACTTTCCATTGTTGTTCTATTGAGTCTATCAGTTTTGCCACCATTGTGGGATCTTGCTGGTTATATGGTGCCCTAGTACCCCTCTTTCCAACCATCTATCCTCTCTGATTCTAATATGTTGGCCATTACCCACTTTCCATCTCACCTCCTTCGAAATGGCTTCTCTACCCATTAATAGACTTTGCCAACGCCACGATGGGCAAGAACCCTTAGCAGCATGCCATAAGTCGCAATTTGGGAAGTAACTTCCTTTTAATAATTTGCACCATAGAGCATTTGGAGCTTGCAAGACTCCCCAAACTTGTTTTCCTAGCATTGCTATGTTGAAAGTAAGGAGATATCTAAAGCCCAACCCACCTTTGTCTTTCTTTTTCTTTAGCGTGTCCCATTTTTTCCAATGGAGGCCAGCTTTAGAGGCATGTGTTTTCCACCAAAACGAAGCTATCTTCCTTGCGATGGCTTTACATATTGATACTGGAATTTTAAAAATAGGCATCACATATTGTGGCAAAGCCTGTACCACTACTTTGATTAATATTTCTTTTCCAGCTTTGGAGATATAATTCTCTTTCCAGCCTTCCAACTTCATGTTTACTCTTGCTAGTATTCACGTGAACATTTGCTTTTTTGTTTGGCCCCAATCCGATGGTCTCGTGAAGTTGAGTAGGCACCAATTTGGACTGAACCTGAGCATCTCTATTCCCTACTCTCGTTATGTTTATGCATGCCAAGTGATCAATGTATGTTTTCTAAGAAATTTACATTTACATATTCAATATATTTTTGCATAAGTTGACTTTCTGGACAACATCCACATGATAATTTTTTTAAATCATGTCACGCTCATGTGTTATTAATTGTATTTGAAAGAAACATGTACTATGAATATGCAGAAGTACTAAAATAAGTTATTATGGTTACATCAATGTACCTTGTGAGGGTGGCTAGCAAGAATCACCTAGAGGGGGGGGTGAATAGGTGATACAATAAAATCTTATACAAAATAAAAATGCGGAATAAAACTGTTTGTGATAGAAGTCTAGATGGAGCAGACGTTTGATAGTAACAGAATCAAAATATCAGTTTTGAACACAGTCTGGATGTGGTAGATTTTGTAGTATGCAATCAGAAATAAAAGAGTGAGAGAAGAAAATATTGCAAACACAGATATAGTGGTTCGGCTTAGATCAAGCCTACGTCCACTCTCCTACGCTAACAGCCTTTTAGTTGGATTCCACTATATGATCAACAAAAAATTACAACTTTGAGTGTAAACACTCAGCGATATATCACGCTATCTCACTAAGTCACTCTTGTATACTTTTCTCACGATCACAAACTTTTAAACTCACACAAGACAAGTGTATATGGTCGAAGTACGCCTAGACTTTGGAATTATAGATTCTACGCTTCGTCTCTTACTTACTCTTCGGTCTCTCAATCTCCTTATATACTCATCTACTTTCAAACTAGCCGTTGGACAATATCTAGAGGATCGTCTTCCAATCTACCAATTGCATAGAACTGTATTAGAAGATTTGGTAATCGTTGAGTGATAGAAGCAGAATCTCCATTTTGATTATGGCCGTCCATACAAGCAGAATCTAGGTTTCCATAAGTAGAGCTTCTCCATTAGGAAGGTTCTTGTCTTCGGGCTCCAATTGCCAATCAATTAGATTGAGTCAATCAAATCTATTTTGGTGTAAAATCCAAACCAGATTACTAGCCGTTACATGTTCTTGGTCTGCATCTTGTTCTATCAGATTATCTCATTCTGAACTTTCTTCGTTCTGAACATTAAGTTCTGAACTTGCTTCAATCTAAACATATGCTCATTTTGCTCTTATGTTGTTCTACACTTGTCACGTTCTGGACTTATCAAGTTCTGTCTAAAGTAGACTTTTCAGTCTATACTTGAATCTAAACATATTCATCTTCAGAGTCTGTCTAATAGATTTATCCTTAAACTCTGAACAGATTTACCCATAGAATCTGGACTTTGTTTAGCTTCAACAATGAGTCTATCTTCTAGTTCTTTCAAGTAGAATCCTTGATAATATCATTTATACGTCCCATCATCTACATAGCGGCTTGTGTGTATTTCACCAAGTTACTCAATCATCAAACACGTTAGTAGCCTTTAATTTATTTTGTTATCTTCAAAACATCATAAGGGATTTCCTTAACACCTTGGACCTCCCATACTTTCGACTTAATTTTCTAGCACGACTTCATCGCTTCTCGTATTCATCATAAACTTAGCCTCTGTTTGTTTTGCGGAAAACATGGTGTTTTTGAAAAATGTTTTTCAAGAAATCATTTTCCAGAAAAATAACAATATTTTTTTTGCTATTTGACTAAAATCTAAAATTGAAGTGAAAACTATTTTCCACTATTCGATATCTTATTTTTTTTTCCTCCATATACCTCTTTTGATCTTTTTTTTTTTTTACTTTTATTATATTTTTTCCTATTCTTTTTTTACTTTATTTAAAAATCAAATTTTTAATTTTTTAATTTTTTTCTTCTTTTCTTTTCTTACCTTTTTTATCTTTATTTTCCTTAGCTGGTCACCCCCACAAAGACGGCCAACGAGTGTCACCGTCAAGCAACACTTAGAACTAGTGTCAAGCCCCGACTCTCGAGCTCGCGACAACCCAATTTCGGTTGAGGTCTTAAAATAAGATGTCCCAAGTACTGTTGTCGACTAATTCATTTTATCTTGTAATTAAGCATATGCGGAAACGAACAACTCCCAAACCAAACAACAAGGATAGCAACAACAGCAGCAGAGGAAAAACAAACACCATTTCATATATCTGAATGTTAGCTAGCACACCAGCAAATACAAACACGCCTTACTATAGGCAACAAGGTAAGGCCTACTTAAAAAGGAACCGGCCTAGCTAACCTAACACTGTACAAGTGCCTACTCGCTGGCCTCGAAGGGATCGCTTTCTTCAATCCTCGGGTACTGCATCATCTAGGGCCTGAAAAGGTTAACCACGACGGGTTGAGATAAACTCAGCAAGTTAAAGTCCTAAGCTCCGGTTAGGAACTTCACTCGCCTCGGGAGTTTAACATACAACCTAATCCGGCAGTCAGCACAATGCAGAGAGAAACAAAAGCATAGGACAGTTCAATAAGCAAACACAACCACAGGCGATCTTACCTAGCCTTGGCACACGTGACCTGTAGAAATTGTTATTTAACTCATCACGACATCAAGAGCATGCGAATAATCAGAGTATCTTACACAGCTTTCTCATGTCTCACACTCACACATGCTTCGATTATTACGACCCCTCCTCCTGGGCCATGGCACAACCTTATGGTTGGCGATTCTTGGCTAAACCAGCTTCGTCCTCTTTACCTCGAGGCACGACAACGTCAAGGGCTCACTCCCAAGACAGCATTCCCGAAGGAGCATAGGACTCGCCCACTACCGCAGCCCCGCAACTGACAGAGGCCCGGGACCCGCCCACTACCGTAGTCCCACAAAGTTAACCCCTCCCTATCAGGCATTCAACTGAAGTCAGGCGACCCACTGGCCACGGCACAACCCCATAAGGATTTGCAGTCTTCCGGCAATGTCGGGTTCCCTCTCTTAATGTGATCATGCAATACATCATCAAGCAATCCATTTATATATTTGCTCTGTCGTGAATGCAATATCGCTCATACTCATGCGACATGCCATTTCAGATAACCCACGCAATATGTCATGCGGTATCACTCGACAATTCCAAAGTTCCAAATTCAACCAATCAACAATCACGTACATTCCCTAATTCTCGGGAATAACTCAATAAGTCAAACACTTTCACTTCCACTCGGTCTTCGATCATGCGTTTCATCATTATTCATGCATATAATTAACAATCGGCACTTCAAGAAAGCATAACAACTAAGAACACATCAATTTGAAACCAAAATTTGTTTTTGTATGAACAGTACCGTGAACAGTGATGTGAACAGTAATCGTGAATAGTAACTAATTCGAAATTAATAAAATAATATTAAACTTAACCATGGTTAATAAATTTAACTTAACTAGGGTTAATTAACTCAACCATGACTAATAATTAACCATAATTACTTTAGAAACTAACCTTAGTTAATTTATTACTAACTATGGTCAATTAACTAACCCTAGTCAGCCTTAATTAACCAGCCTAATTAACTAATCAACCTTAATTAATCACAAATACACTAATACACTAATAAACCCCTAAACAAGGATTAGGAGAGGTACAGATCTCTAGAGTGCCAAAAGTTGACACGGAGGGATACCTAAGTGCCAAAAGTTACTAAATGTACACTTAAGTACCAAAATCGGAGTAAAATGGATCACTTAAGTGCCAACGGCGAAAAATTCCGGCCAAATTGCCACGTGTCTATTTTCCGGCGACTTCATTTGCTGACGAAGTATTTTTTAAAATAAAAAATCCACGTGGCAATTTTTTTTAAAAAAATTGTCCACGTCAGATTTTTTAAAAAAATTGTTCACGTCAGATTTTTAAAAAAGTAAAATCGATTTTATAATAATATATATTTTTAATTATTTAATATTATTTAATTAATAATTTTTAAAATCCACGTTAGCCAAAACGACGTCGTTTTGGTTGATTTTTGGCCGATTCAGTTTTTGGCGAGCCACGTAGACAAGAAAATTAATAAAAAATTGCCACGTAGGATTTCTGGTAGGGTTCCGGCGACTTGATACTTAAGTGATCCGTTTTTTTTTAAAAAGTGGCACTTAAGTGTACCTTTTGTAACTTTTGGCACTTAAATGCCTCTCCGTGCCAACTCTTGGCACTCCCGCTATACTTATGCCAGGATCAGGAAGTTAACCTACTTGGATCAGAAATCCGACGACACCGGCGCGTAGAGGGGAACGAGAGCTACGAGGGATAAGCTCGGGGACAACAACGGACAACAAACGGTGGTTGAAATAGGCCAAAATAGCCCTTGGAACACTGTTCATGCGGAACTGACTAGTAGAGGGAAAAAGGCCGAAACGGGCGGTTCGGGGCAACCAGGGGTGACTGGGGGTGTGCGGCTGGCTTCCTAACTTCCAGGACTACACTTTGGGTAGTGGTGGCGGCTCTGGTGACGGCGGCAAGGCTATTTTTGGGCTGGAAAACAGCAAGGATAGCAAGAAACAACAAAAATGGAAGAGAAAAGGAAGAGAAAAAGGGAGAGAGAGAGTGAGGGCTGGCTGTTGCACGAATTTTGGGGGAGAAAGAGGAGAGAGAAGGGGCTGTTGAAGACTTGGATAAGGGCCAAGGCAAGTGGGCAAGCCACTTGTTGAAGAACCAATCAAAAGCAAGCAAAAACAAAGCATAAACAAAGCCCACTTAGGCACAAAAGCAAAAGGCCAAAGAGAGAAGCCCATGGATTGAGGAGGGAGAGGAGAATGGGCCAGCTTGGGCCCCCTTTGGGTTGGGCTGGATGGGCACAAGGCCCATTGGGCCGCCGATCTTGGGCTGGCCCACCCACGGGCCCGAAACCCGGTCCAATTTTCCCCTTTTCCGACACTTCCACATCCAACAGAAAATTCCAAAATAAATGAGGCGACGTCCAAATATATAGTCCTGACATCACTGAGAAGTCGGTTCCTAAAATCGGATTAAAAATCGGGGCCAAATTGAGTCGATTGCGATCGTAGTACAATTTGGATTATCGGGCGCCCTTTTAGGACTTTCCTTGCTTTTGACCCATGGTCATCTATTCTTTGATCCATGTTTACACCAATTCTCGAGTCAAGGACGTCCCTCAATTTTCGTGTGATCCCGGGGGCTCAATTGATAATCCAGAGTACCATATAAAAAGGATTCGGTTTACCGTCGTTCGTAGTTCGTATCGAAGTCGTGCGGAAATCACCCGCAGTCTGACTTCGTACTTCTGCCGAATCGATTTATTTTTGTTTCCCTAATAGTTTAGTACTTAGAGGATATCATTCCCGCCCAGGTCCTCATGGTCGAAGGGTTTGTTCCTAATTGAAATTACGAGTCGTACGCGTATCATTTCCTATTGGCACCTCCCTGTAATCCACTATCCCACGAACACACAGTTCGGAATATTTGTACTGATCAGGCCTTCGACTAACAGTACCCTTTTACAAAATCCTAAAATGGGGTCGATTTTCAAGATATTACAACTCTTCCCCTCTTATAGAAATTTCGTCCTTGAAATTTAAACTGATACACTAATCCTCAAAAAGATAGGGGTACTGGTGCCTCATGATTTCTTCGCTTTCCCACATAGCTCCCTCCATACCATGACGTTGCCAACTGACTTTGACCAAGGAGATTGTCTTGTTTCTCTACACTTGTTCTTTCCGGTCCTCAATCTAAATCGGTCTCTCCATATACGACACCCTGCCGTCCACTTCTATCTCTTCAAAATTTAACACGTGCGTCGAGTCCGGCTCATATTTCCTTAACATCGACATGTGGAATACGTCATACACCTGAGCAAGTCGAGGCAGTAGCGCAAGACGATAGGCTAAATTCCCGATCCTTTCTAGAATTTTGAATGGTCCGACATACCTTGGGCTCAGTTTTCCTTTCTTTCCAAATTGCGATGTACCTCGCATCGGCAATACTTTAAGGAACACATGATCGTCCACTTGAAATTCCAATGGCCTACGTCGTTTGTCCCCATAACTTTTCTGTCTGCTCTAAGCCATCTTTACCCTTTCTCGAATCATCTTGACGGCATCTAATGATTGCTGCACTAACTTTGGCCCTGTAATTTTCCGCTCGTCGACTTCGTCCCAACAAATTGGAGTCCTACATGGTCTGCCATACAAAGCTTCGAACAGTGCAATTTTGATACTCTGTTGATATCTGTTATTGTACGCAAATTTCACGAGGTGAAGTTGTTCCTCCCAACTTCCTTTGAAATCCAATACACATGCTTTTAGCATATCCTCTAAGGTTTGAATGGTTCTCTCTGATTGACCATCTATTTGAGGATGGTAGGCCGTACTGAACTGCAGCTTTGTTCTCATCGAAATCTATAGACTCTTCCAAAATGCAGTTGTAAATCTAAGGTCTCAATCTGAAGTAATTGTCACTAGTACCCCATGCAGACGAATAATCTGTCGCACATACAACTCTGCATACTTTTCCAAAGAAAAATCCTTACGTACGGCGATGAAATGAGCTAACTTCGTCAATCGATCCACTACAACCCAAATCGTATCATTACCCCGCTAACTTCTTGGTAATCCCGTCACAAAGTCCATCGTGATGTGCTCCCATTTCCATTCAGAGATTTCAAGAGGTTGCAATAACCCTCCTAGCTGCTTTCACTTGTTGGCAAATTAAACACTTCGCCATATGCTTAGCGATGTCGAGTTTCATGCAGATCCACCAATAATACTGTTGCAAATTCTTATACATCTTTGTACTACCCGGATGCACACTATAGTCGCTACGATGCGCTTTGGATAACAACCTTTCCTTAATTTCGGCGTCACTTGGTACACAAAACCGTCCACGGAATTTCAAGATCTCATCCTTGGATACTTAAAAATCCAACTTTCTTTTGGCCGCATCCAATCGCCTTAATCTTGGTTTAAATTTCAGGTTTGATCCTAATGGTAGCCATTAAACTTGAAAGATGACATACCTCGAGTCTGAATTTTGAATCACGGATTCCCTCCAACAGAATCCATTCCTGAAACATCCAGTCAACTTATGCTTAAGTTTTTGGAAACTACGCTCACACTTATCCGTCTACTCAAATTCTTATGTCCTTCATTAACCTTCGTATCAAGGCATAGTTATCGTAAAGAACATTTCTATGAATCATCTGTAATAATCTGTCCGATTTAGAAAACTCTAAACCTCTGTCACTGTCATAAGTCTTGGCCAATTCATGACTGCCTTGATCTTGATGGATCAACAGAAATTCCCTCGTCCAAAATCATACGACCAATAAAACAACGCGAGTAAAACCCGAACTCGCACGTATTAAATTTGACATACTATTTATGCTCTCAAATAGTGTATAGCACCATCCTCAAATGATGTTCGTGTTCCTCTGAATTCCTCAAATATCCCAATATATTGTTCACGAACACAAGTACGAATCAATCCAAATACACCTTAATCAGTCAATCCATCAAATCCATAAAAGCAACTGGCGCATTCGTTAATCTAAACGATAGTACGGTAATTTTGTAGCGATCACATTGCACACAATATGTCATCTTCAGTTTATCCTCCTTTTTAAATACTCAACTACCGATAACCTGTCCTTGGGTCTATCTTGGAACATATCGAAGCTCCTTGAAGTGGGTCAAACAAATCATCCATCCTTGGTTCCAGTAAACTCAAAACAAACCCCACCTAATGGGTTAAACTAGATTACCTTCCAATAGCAATCCATTGTAACTCGATACTTAGTAAGTCAATACATTCCAACGATCACATCGAAATCATACATTCCCAACACAATCAAATCGATCAATTCCTTTTGATCGCCAATGACCATCGTACAATCTGAACATCCTTCTGCATACAACCTCATCCTATAACTGGGTTAACCTGTCAAGAATTTCTTCAAACGATTTTAGTTATAACCTCACCAACTTAACAAAGTATTCGGTTATAAACAATTGCATAGTTCCAAAAACCAATTAATACATAAGCAGCATGATTGCACTGGAAGTTGTACCAACAGTTACAACCTTTGAATCCAACACCTGGCATTCCAATTATATACTGATCTTCTCTTATACCATTCCTCCTATCATCAGCTTTTTCCCAAGCCAATGATTAACCATATAATGCAAACCACAATTCAGATGCAACTGCTTATTCTCCTTTTTCTTAACATACAGGACTAGCGCTTAAAACCCTTATCCAATAATTCTTACATCTGCACTTTCAATTCCTTCAATTCTGACAATGTCATCCTGTACGGTGCTTTCGAGATTGGTTCCATCCTAGGAGCCAACTCGATTACAAACTTTGTCTCTCTGGCCAGGGGTAGTCCTGGTAATTCCTTTGGAAAGACATCAGGATAGTCTCATACTACCATGATGTCCTCCAGGTTCGGTCCTTCTTTCGACGTATCACTCATAGACGCCAAATAACCTCGACATCCTAACCCCAACAACTTGGTTGCTTCCAAAGAAGAAATCAAGGGAATCGAGGACCTTCCTCGGCTCCCTACAAACTGAAAACTACTAGCTCCAGTTAGATTGAATCGAATTCTCTTCTCCCGACAATCTATAGTAGTTCCTTGCTTGCACCATCCTTCTCCTCTGACCCCTCTGACCTGGGATCCTCAAACCAGGGGTACTCTAATCTAGACTGCTCATTTTGCAGGACTCTCTTAGCTTGTGTTCCAATTCCCTCACATGGAATTATAAAATGAGACAACCCTAAAACAAAGGACCATGAAAGATCCTGTAGTCAATCATATGCAAGTAAAGAAATTGTCTTTCCTACTAATTATCCCCACGCACTAACGCAAGACTCATCTCACCTTATCACTCCATCAGCCAACCAGGCTTTGATACCAAAATCGACGGGGTTGTTACGCCCCAACTCTCGAGCTCGCGGCAACCCCATTTCACTTGAGATCTTAAAATACGACATCCTAGGTACTGTCGTCGATCAATTCATTTTATCTTGTAATTAAGCACACGCGGAAACAAACAACTCCCAAACCAAACAACATGGATAGCAACAATAGCAGCAGAGGAAAGACAAACACTATTTCATATATTTGAAGGTTAGCCAGTACACCAGCAAATACAAACACACCTTACTACAGGTGACAAGCTAAGGCCTACTCAAAAAGGGACCGGCCTAACTAACCTAACACTGTACAAGTGCCTACTCGCAGGCCTCGGAGGGATCGCTCTCTTCGATCCTCGGGTACTGCATCATCTAGGGCCTGAAAAGGTTAACCACGACGAGTTGAGGTAAACTCAGCAAATTAAAGTCCTAAGTCCCGGTTAGGAACTTCACTCGCCTTGGGAGTTTAACATATAACCTAATCCAACAGTCAGCATAATGCAGAGATAAACAAAAGCATAGGACAGTTCAATAAGCAAACACAACCACAGGCGATTTTACTCAGCCTTGGCACACGTGACCTGCAGAAACTGTCATTTAACTCATCACGACATTAAGAGCATGCGAATAATCGGAGCATCTCACATAGCTTTCTCATGTCTCACACTCACACATGCTTCGATTATTACGACCCCTCATCCTGGGCCATGGCACAACCTTATGGTTGGCGGTTCTTGGCTAAACCAGCTTCGTCCTCTTTACCTCGAGGCACGGCAACGTCAAGGGTTCACTTCCAAAACAGCATTCCCGAAGGAGCATGGGACTCGCCCACTACCGCAGCCCCGCAACTGATAGAGGCCGGGGACCCGCCCACTACCGCAGTCTCACAAAATTAACCCCTCCCTGTCAGGCATCCGACCGAAGTCAGGCGACCCACTAGCCACGGCACAACCCCATAAGGATTGGCGGTCTTCCGGCAATGCCGGGTTCTCTCTTTTAATGTGATCATGCAACACATCATCAAGCAATCCATTTATATCTTTGCTCTATCATGAATGTAATATCGCTCATGCTCATGCGACATGCCATTTCAGATAACCCACGCAATATGTTATGCGGTATCACTCGACAATTCCAAAATTCCAAATTCAACCAATCAACAATCACGTACATTCCCTAATTCTCCGGAATAACTCAATAAGTCAAACACTTTCACGTCTATTCGGTCTTTGATCATGCGTTTCATCATTATTCACGCATATAATTAACAATCGGCACTTCAAGAAAGCATAACAACTAATAACACATCAATTTGAAACCAAAATTTGTTTATGTATGAACAGTGCCATGAATAGTAATTGTGAACAGTAACTATGAACAGTAACTAATCCGAAATTAATAAAATAATATTAAACTTAACCATGGTTACTAAATTTAACCTACCTAGGGTTAATTAACTCAACCATGATTAATAATTAACCATAGTTACTTTAGAAACTAACCTTAGTTACTTTATTACTAACTATGGTCAATTAACTAACCCTAGTCAGCCTTAATTAACCAGCCTAATTAACCAATTAACCTTAATTAATCATAAATATACAAATACACTAATTAACCCCTAAACAAGGATTAGAAAGTTAACTTACTTGGATCGGAAATCCGGTGACACCGGTGCGTAGAGGGGAACGAGGGCTACGAGGGGTAAGCTCGGGGACGATAACAAATGACAAATGGTGGCCGAAATGGGCCAAAACAGCCCTCTGAACACTGTTCACGCAGAACTGACCAGCAGAGGGAAAAAGGCCGAAACGGGCGGTCCGGGGCGACCGGGGGTGACCGGGGGTGTGCAACTGGCTTCCTAACTTCCAGGACTACACTTTGGGCGGTGGTGGCGGCTCCGGTGATGGCAGCAATGCTGTTTTTGGGCTGGAAAACAGCAAGGATAGCAAGAAACAACAAATATGGAAGAGAAAAGGAAGAGAAAAAGGGAGAGAGAGTGAGGGCTGGCTGTTGCACGAATTTTGGGGGAGAAAGAGGAGAGAGAAGGGGCTACTGAAGACTTGGATAAGGGCCAAGGCAAGTGGGCAAGCCACTTGTTGAAGAACCAATCAAAAGCAAGCAAAAACAAAGCATAAACAAAGCCCACTTAGGCACAAAAGCAAAAGGCCAAAGAGAGAAGCCCATGGGCTGAGGAGGGAGAGGAGAATGGGCCAGCTTGGGCCCCTTTGGGCTGGGCTAGATGGGCACAAGGCCCATTGGGCCGCTGGTCTTAGGCCGGCCTACCTGCAAGCCCGAAACCCGGTCCAATTTTCACCTTTTCCGACACTTCTGCATCCAATGGAAAATTCCAAAATAAATGAGGTGACGTCCAAATATATAGTCCTGACATCATTGAGAAGTCGGTTCCCAAAATCGGATTAAAAATCGGGGCCAAATTGAGTCGATTGCGACCGTAGTACAATTTGGATTATCGGGCGCCCTTTTAGGACTTTCCTCACTTTTAACCCATGGTCATCCATTCTTTGATCCACGTTTACGCCAATTCTCGAGTCAAGGACGTCCCTCGATTGTCGTGTGATCCCGGGGGCTCAATTGATGATCCAGAGTACCAGATGAAAAGGATCCGGTTTACCGTCGTTCATAGTTCGTATCGAAGTCGTGTGGAAATCACCTGCAGTCTGACTTCGTACTTCTGCCAAATCGATTTATTTCCATTTTCTTAATAGTCTAGTACTTAGAGGATATCGTTCCCACCCAGGTCCCCATGGTTGAAGGGTTCGTTCCTAATTGAAATTGCGAGTCGTACGTGTATCGTTTCCTATTGGCGCCTCCCTATAATCCACTATCCCATGAACACACAGTTCGGAGTATTTGTACTAACCAGGCCTTCAACTAACATTGCCCTTTTATAAAATCCTAAAATGGGGTCGATATTCAGGATGTTACAACGAGGCTTGGGCTTTGTTAGATTGGCAACGCTGGAGCCCCGTGGCTTTTGACAATGCTCAAGCGCCACTGATTTGCGTGGCGCAAGCTTCGCCAATTTGCGAGGCTCAAGTCTCACTGTCTTCTAGCGACGCTTGAGCTTGCCAATGGTTGATTGCCAGCGGTAGTCATGGCTAGCAATTGCCCAAGAAGAAGAAGATGAAAAAAGAAAGAAAAGAAACAAGAAAAAATAAAAAAATAAAAAAATCAATTTTTGAAAAGTAAAAAAAGAAAAAGAAAAAGTTATTTGGTTAATAGAAGTGAGGTGAAATAGGTATGGAAAATGTTTTCCTCTTTCTCAAAAGTGAAAACAGTTTTCCCTATTTTAGAAGCCTTTTTCCATTGATTTCCATTGATGGAAAATGTTTTCCCTGACTAAATCATTTTCTATGAAATGAACATTGAAACATTTGAAAAATGTTTTCTAAGTTTTTTTCCGTAAAACAAGCTGAGCCTTAGTGATTGTAGAGTTACTTTTCTAATGTTTGGGCTATTAAGGGAGAGTAAATAATAGTTTGGGTGGAAAATGTAGAAAACTTTAAAATTTAGAAAGAAAAGGGTGAAAATTTTGAGATTTTCCCCCCACTTCACCCCAAAATTTCACCCAAAATTTACCACACCCCCCATCTCAAACGTAGCAAGACGTGGAACTTAGTTTGGACCTAGACTATGACATTACTTGTGGGGCTATTAAGTTTGGGGCGGAGCCCAATTGACACCACTAGTAAATTTTAATCTTCTATAGGGTCATATTTAATGGGAGATAAAGGAGGTTTGCCTTAGATTATCATTTCTATTCGTTAAATTTATCAACAATATTTCTTTTGGTAGTTTCAACCTAGTCTTGAATTGTAGATGAAGTCTATATGATTCAATTCAAATCTTCCAATATGCAGAATTTAAAAACGACTGAATCTAATATTGCAAAAAGATAACGTCTAGTAACAAAACATGTGATGTTTAGATCTTATCAGCGTACAATATTTTATCACAATAAATGAAAGTAATTTTAAGGAATAGGAAAATGCACATAACAATTATAACGGTTCGAGTTATGATAAGTCTATGTCCACTCTTCCGCACTGATAACTTATTAGTTAGATTCCACTATATGGATCAATTAGAGGTTATCAGAGATGAGTACCCTCAACTCGAGTAAGTGCGATTAAATCTGCTAATCTCACACTCCAACAACAACCTTTAAGTGATACAACTTAAGCTCACAGAGACAAATGTTTGAGGATGAAGTTTTGTTTGAATGTTGGAATTTTGGACTTTGAAAACTCTTAGTCTCTTCAACATAACGACCTCCTTTAATTCTCCTCAATGTCCAAGCTCATCCTTTGATCCTGCTCTCCATACAGCAAATCGATTTTCCATAAGTCAAGTCCTCCATTTGGAAAGAATATTTCATCTCTAATTGATTGATTATTTCAATGATTGTGACACTCCATCTTTGAGAGATTATAATTGGCATACTTTCCTTCTAGACAATCAATATATATGACAAGGAATCCATGCCAATCCTCTAGCCATTGCACGAGGGTTCAACGTCTTATCAATATCCTTATTTCATTGATCATAATCACTAACGATACGATCTTCACCACGACTTTGAATTTGATGAATAACATTTGAGCATTGATGGTCCACTAAGCCCATCAAATGAGTGGATCAGATTAGGTTTGGTTCAAGTTGAAAATAGTCTAATCCAAATTACCATTTCACCCACTTTGATACAGCACAATTTTAGTAACTGAATACCTGATCTGACCCAAACCAACCTCTATAAAAACACATTCAAATTCAACCGAACCTATGAAAACTTATACCCACCCATTTAACCCACTTTGAGCCTTTCATGTGAATATGTTACATTGACAAAATTTTACATTAGATATAAATAGTAAATACATATAATAATAATAATTTGTCACCAAAATAAAGGGTTTCTAATTAAAGTAAGGTGGCCCAATTAATAAATATACACACACATATTTCCTTTCCCAAGAAAGGTTTAGTTGCTTAGAAACTAGGGATCCTCTTTTTTGTTCTTGAGTCTCCAAGTCTTGACTTTTGCCGGAATTGTGGGTCGGAGTCGTCCTCCATTTATAAAGATAGAAAAAGCTGATAAATAGATAGGTGGAGATAAATATCAAACAGAGACAGTTCTGGATCTGAGTTCATTTGAAGCTGTCTCCTCCTAATTCTACAGATGCTAATAATCATTAAATCGTAGATTCAGTTGATAAAAGTGAGCGTTTGTTCGAAATTTTGGGTCTTCTTCATTAACTAATTCAATATTTCATCTTGAAATCACAATGCATCACCACTGGTTAATTTTTTTTCTTGTGGAATAATTTTGAAGGGATTAAACTGAATTAATTAATTTATCTCTGATAAATTGGGAGGGTCCATATCCAGAAAGTGTTCCAAAAATAGCTCGTGCTAACATTTTAGGAGCATACAGATTTTGAGCATATATTAGAACTAAATGGGCCTATGTAACCATGGGGTTGGCCGGTGATCCAGCTTTTGGGCTATATTATGAGTTAAGTCTTCAGACCTGCTGTAGTCTTTAGAATGTCAAATGAGTTATAAAATAGGCTTATTATCCATTTTGTCAGCTCTAGTTTCCACCAAAGTAAATCATCAAGAATTAACGTTCAAAGAGCAACAGATCAGATGAATTCAAGTTTTAATGAGCTTTACTCTTCTTGTCCAAGATAGTCAAACTCAGAAAATAGATCAAAAAGCATGACCAAACAAATGGACAGTTTAGTTTCGGGAATATTACTTGCCAATCCACATTTTGGACTGTCAACAGCTGTGAAGCTAACTTTGGAAACATTTGTCCAATAACAGAAGATGGATGGAGTTAACTATCCTAGCTAGGACATCCATAATGTTTTAAAAGCTGGAGTCAATGTCGACACCATATAAACTTTGAGAAATAAATAAAAAGCTATCATAGCCATCAGAATGCTCATTATTGAATCTAGAAGGAAAATGGTTTGATAAAGCCAAAACAAAATTTGATTACGCTATTGTCAAATGAATAGTTACTATTATCTATATGCAACCAGCAAAAGATCCAACACTAGGTCTTGCATATTCTCAAAACACTGTCAAAGATGTCACTATACTCCTATTAGAAGTTGTGCACATAAATAAGATCATGCTCAAGGAGGGAAAATCAGTCAAGATAAACATTGATGCCACTGTCAATCAAAGACTGAACTACCGCTTTGATTTTTCCTTCAATCTTGTTCCTCTCTCTTGGAGCATATAAGAGGTAGTGCACACAAGAGTTTCCCTTGCCCAGTTTGTCAAAATCCGGCCAATGGCCAAACGAGCCCATATGTTTGAATGAGCATTATGATGCAAACTTCAAGGATACATGCTTATTTGGATTCTTGGACTTCTTCCCCTTTTGTTAATTGTATGGCTGGCTAATGTCATCATTCAAATGGTCTTCAACTCCAAAGAAACTTCTTGGTGCTAAATGATGCTGTTCAAACAAATGAAACAAGTGTCAAGCTTACCAACCGGCACAATCTTAGTACATGAAAGACCTAGGACACAGTGCATCCAGTACCCTATAAAAAAAGTAACAAAAACTTACCCATTAAATGGGGTCACCAAAAGGCCAATACTCAACACGAAATCCCTATATAATTCAATAAATGATAAAGCATTCCCACATTCAGTTGATTATTTGTTCAACCATTATGCTGCACCAATATTACATGTTGGCACAAAGAAGACATGTCGAGAGGCATCAACACCATGCACTAGAACAATATTAGTGCACAGGTTGCAAAAAGCTTGCTTCAACATCTTACTCCAGGAGACACTTTCTAGCAAACAAAAGTAGTAGCCACTTTGATCGTGGTGAGCATGACATTTGAAACATACATACATTTTCAATAAGACATGTTAATTGTTGACATTCCTCAAGATTAACCAGAGAACTAGGCAAGCACCCAGCCCTATATAAAAAAAACCTCACAATTTTCGAATCTACATTGATAGAGGTTATGCTAAGCATTTCATCCAACAACTAGAATGCATTAGTGAGTAAGTGCCAAAAAGCTCCTAACATTCGAATCATGTTACAATTCCATTAAAACCCAATCAAGCATTTTTCTAGAAAGACTGACTTCCTATGAGCCAATATAGAACTTGAAGAAGAATGCAAGTCTCTCTTGACATTAGGTTTGGGCAGACACGATTAGGCACATAGATTTACCTGATTTACTTAATTCGTGTAAATCATTTCATGTTGATAAGGTCTGGATGGTGGTATTAAGGTCGCCTTCCCAATGCCCTTCATAATCTTGGAAGGAGAGAAGTACTTTATCTAGTTGTGGTGTCCTCAATGCACCCTTGCAAAATATATTCATCTCGGGGCACTGGTTCACAATAATTTTCACCAATGATGGGAACATAAAAGCGCAATCTGTGGTGGAGAAGCTCCCAAGGCTCGGTAAACGATCAAGGATCAATCGTTGTAGTTTGGGGAAAGAGATCTCCTCCGCTACATTCCCATCATCCATTACCACATCTTCCATTGCACCACAATTTTTTAGGGTTAGCGAAGTAAGGTGCACCATACTTGTCACTGCTGAGCAAGTCCCCATATGAACTAAACCCGCGCACTCCTCTACTTGTAATTCCGTCAATCTTTGGAATGAAGCAGGAGATGGAAATACGATTGATAAACTCGGGCATTGCCAAAGGGACACAACTTCAATCTGTTTGAGAATTTCAGCCATCAAGAAGCCATCATTCCAGACTCGCTTCAGGTTACACAGGTTACTCAACCGAAGTTGCTTCAGATTTCCAACTGCCTTCAGACTCGATCCCCGATGTCTGAATGAATTTTCTGGAAATATCTCATCGAAGGAACAACAGGTCACGGAAAGCATTTCTAGATTGGGGAATCTTTGGAGAACGAAGTCGGAGGGAAAATTCTCATCATGGTAGCATGACAGAGACAGATATCTGAGATTGTCAAAGATGTAATGCTGCTGCATCATCACAACATCGTCCCTCCTTAGTGTCGATCCCTCCAAGTGTGGAATGACCTGTGATGGGAATCCGTTACACTAGGAATGTATGTGAGTGAGGGATGATTGTTGTTAGTGTTGTGTCCAGTTCAATCGCCATATGTTTTGGGAATTTGAATAAATGACGCTTAATGATACTTTAGCTATTTCGATTGTCGATTAATTAAATCCATAAGGCAAAATAAACAAATATGAATTGCAACAAGTTCATGGGAAAAAAAATCTTAAAAACAAAACTTATTCATTTCACCAAATCATGCTGCTTTTATAGTAAGTACATGTGTTTCAATAGTAAGATGTTGTATTAACATGTTGCGCTGTGTTTTCTAAGCTGCAGTTCTCACAGTTGCGCTGTGTTTTCTAAGCTGCAGTTCTCACATCTAACTTACTCTATAGATATTGAGTAGCGCATGGCTTCACCGTTCTATGAAGAACGCATTCAAACTGAACTAATGATTGGTCCAAAAAAAAAAAAAAAACAGAGAGAGATTTGATTGGACACGGGCGAACAAGCGATAAACCAACATAGAGATTATTCGACCAAAAAAAAAAACCTTAGGGATTATATTTCAAAATTTTGATGGAAAAAGAGTTAAATAATTAAGACAATTTGTCCCTTCTCACAGTAGCAAAATGAAAAATCAAATAAGCTAAGAAAAAAAACCAAAAATACATAACCTGAAATAAGTGGACGTTTGTGGCGTTCTTGGGGTAAAAGATAGAACCTAATCTCGTGTTGGTATATCATTAATATACCACTCAAATTATGGTTGGTAATTTCAAATAAATGCTAGTAATTTCAAAGGCATTGGTAAGCCACTGGAATAAACATTGGTAGATCAATAAATTATTGTTGATCTTGAATGTATAAAGAAATATTAATACTTTTCAAAATTTGCAAAATACAAAGTTGGTTAGAGACTAAAATCAGTTGGTATCTTGATTTGACGAATGTTGTTAAATGAATTAAATTAAGGTTTGTGATTTCAAAAGTTAATAATTTCAAAAGTGTTGGTTGGTCATTAGAATAACTATCAGTTGATTATTAAAGTAGTTCGTAATTTAGGAAATATTGTACTTTTCAAAAATTAACAAGATAAAAAAGGTCATAAGTAACTAAAATCACTTTGTATCTTAATGTGATGAAGGTTGGTCAAATTAAATTCGGTAAATTAAAATGAAGCTAGTGATTTCAAGTATGTTGGTGAGCACAAGAATAAATGTTGGTATATTATTAAAGAAGTTGGTAATTTTGAAAGTAGAAAACAATTCAAAAAATAACAAGATAAAAAGTTTGCAAGTGACAAAAGTTAGCAGATATATCAATCTGAAGAAATTGGAACGTGAGTCATATTAGGATTGGTGATTTCAAGTAGAAGTTAGTACTTCAAAAGGGTTGGTAATCACGATAACAAAGTAGGTAGATTATAAAAATTTGTTAACTAACTAAAATTAGTTTATATCTTAATGTGATGAATACCGTTACATCAATCGAATTAAAGGTCAGTAAATTTGAATAGAAGGTAGTAACATTCGAAGCATTAAGTATGGTACCTTTTCAAAAGAAAGGAGTGCAAGTTGGTTCGCACTGGTAGTAGTACCTTGCCAGCTTTGGATTTCACAAGCAAATGAGAATGATCTTATTTTGCCGCAGTGTCTCACCCGCAATTGCTTCATATGTGGCCATGTTGAAATATGACTATTCCTATAGAAGCTCCTCAGTTTTGGCAACTCAAGTAACCTCAATTCAGTCAATTGTGTAAACAAGTGATCGCTTACACTCATCCCTCCTCCATTCTCCTCCGAGACAATTTCCTCCACCCCACAATCCCTTATTATAAGCACTTCAAGCTGCATCATATTTTTTGCCACTGAGCTTGGAAATAAACTTTTGAGACTCTCACAGTTGGCAACCTTCACGCATCGTAATTCTCCAAAGGCAATACCTCCTTGAGGAAGTCCACTCCACACGTGCTTCATTTTTGGAAGTTGTCTTAAAACTAACTCTCTCAATTGAAAAGTTCTTGTAGAATGACCTTCGCTAATATTGAACTCTTGGATGTGAAAAACTACTTTTAAGGATCCACAATCGGTGACAGTTATCATCTCTAGGTTTTGAAATTTTGTGAGGATAGTATAAGATGAAAATATGGATAAAAGTTTCTCACAATGCTCAACTTTAAGTGTCTTGAGTTTGCTAAATGCATTTGAAGCAAGTTCATCATGCCATATCTTCTCCATGTTATTCATGTGCGAGATCTTCATCAACTCCATACTAGGAAACTCAACCTGTTATTTTTCATTTTAATTCATTAAAGTCAACTCTTTATCCCCCTCATAAAAGAAATCGCTCTAATTTCAAGAATAAGAATAAACATAGGAGAAACATTTTTTAGTAGAATAATAAGAAAAGAAGACTAGATGCACGGCATTTAGTTCTTTTGCAGATACCACCCCTCAACATCCATTCCCCTAAATGGATTTTGTCATGTTATTTTAAGGTAGAAAGCATAAATTTTTTCTAATATACACCAAACACTATGTTGAGCAGTACCATAACCCATAGCCTGTCTTGGATTTCATTCATTACAGCAGCACACACATTCACGATAGCCAATATACTCTCCCACTTCAAAATATAGGTTGTGCATAAGGTGGTGACGGAAAGAAAAAACAATTTGCACGAAACAATGCTTCATGGATCTTCCACTTCAAACTTTTCTCCGACAAATTATAGACTCCAGGAAAGCACAAACTAAGGAAAACATTTAACCACTAGCCGGTTCATTTCTTTATTTAGTTTAGTTATTCGATATCTCTCTAGTTTCTCCCTCATTTCTAATAATCTGATTTTCCTCCAGTTTGCACAAATCTAAGCCTAACTTCGTACATGCCTTCGTTTGACATAAGTAGTCGCCGGATCTAGATCTATTCATCATCAATTGGTAATTGAGTTAGATCTCTTCAACACTGATTGGTATTAGAATTTTGCTTTGACTGCATCTAATCATTGTGCGATGATTCCAGACCAAAGCCCAATGCTATGGTACTTATTTTAGTTGCTACACTTGCATTTCTAAACTGATATGCTCATGAATAGCAATCATGCCCATTGAAAGTTCAGCTGCCATGCTTGCTGATTTGGAGCAACTCCATGTTTGGTATAATATTCTCTTTCAATATTGTTTCAATATTTATTTAATCTGGTATATTGAAACTTAAATAGAGTATGGGTTATTAAGATTATTATGTTGATTGGTATGATGATTACAATTATTATAATTCTTTGTTATTATTTTAATAGTTTTGACAAGATTATTAAAATGATTGCCGTAATTATGATCACAAAAAATCCTGACTAATCTTGAAGTAATTGAACTTATTTTTAAGGATTTAAAAGAAGATTTCAACAGTTTTGGTAAGAATTTAATATTTTAAACAAAAAAACTGTACATAAAAATGGTCCAAAATCAATTCTCTAATCTGCGAAAGGGCATGGATAAGTACTCTCAATATCTTGAACAGTCAAATAAGGACTCGTGCTGCTGAGAATAGTGAAGTGACTGGGATTGAACTAACTAATTTGGATGAATTTATTATATCACTTTCTGTAATTTAATAAATTCAGGAATGATTTTTCCTATTAATCATCCATAGCGCTCGCCAGTGGCCTTGCGAGGGTCAACTGCCCTCGTCGTGACTCGAGGGTTTTAGGCTCTCGACGGTGGGAAGTGTTGCTCCCTATATAGCCCCTCCCCCCTTGACTTGCGATGTCTCGCAGGATTGTTTTAATCCATTTTTCATATTCACTGTTTTTCTATGTTTGATTTTCTTCTATTTTTTAGTCGTTTTTCTATTATTTTATGTAAATTTTCGATGTGGCAATAAGGAAATAACACCCTTTTGTGCTTGAGAAGCTCCATCACTGTACTAGTTTCCATGTAGCACTGCAAATGTGATAAAATTGCAAATTTTCCATCTACAAAAAACAGAAACAAGTCCTAGAAAGTGCATAAAGAGTGCAATTATTACTACTTAAATGCATGTAAAAAAATTTTTAGCAAATTTTAGTACTCGTGATGTCAATATCCCTTGACCTTATATTGAATAAGATTTAAATTTGAGTTAACCTCTTTAGCATCGTCTAGACTTTGATTAGTTAAAAGTAGTTAAGTGAAGCTTAGCCTCTAAGTAATATTTATATTTCAATTAAAGTTTCAACAAAACATAACGTTAGACTAAAATTTCAAAGTGAAAGAAAAATATATCAAGTGTTGACAACTTACGAAAATTTTTTGATACAGGTGCTAATATGTTTATTTTAAAGTAGTTTAAAGATGTTTATCATTAATTTAAAGTCAAAAATTTGTAAAAGAAAATGAAAAGTAAGCAATAGTCACCCCATAGACCCTTACATTGTCTAGCCCAAAGCATCAAGGATAAGAAACAAGATATGCTATTAAAGAAGAATGTGCACCAACCTTTTCGACCAGCAAAAGCGGTTCGTGTGTTGGAAAGTTGCCTTCTAGTCTTCTACAACTCACATCTCCTAGGATTATCTCCACAGCTTTACAATCTTTGATAAAAAACTGTTTCAAGGAGGGCCACTTTGAAGTATACTTCCCATGGCAGAAACTTCTGAGTTTTATCATTCTGTGAAGATACAGAGTGACAAGTTGAGGAATTACAATTATGTCAGCAACTTCTTCAAGTTTCTCCTCTTCTCTGGCAATAATGTATTCCATCTCTCCACAATCACTTAGACCAAGATACTTGAGTTGTACCAGACTTTTTGCCATAGACATTGTAAAAAGGTTTCTCAGACGTGGGCACTCTTCAACGGTCAAGGACCTCATACGGTGAAGCAACCTCTTCCACATAAATGGATGAATGACGTTCAATAGGTTGGGACACTGCTTCACCTCAAGGACCATTAGTTGGCAAATGGACTTACTGGGCATCTCATTCTCCCAAAGTACTCTTGATTGAATTGCTGTCAGACGTAGCTCTTCTAATTTGCGAAATACAACCTGCAGAAGCATCACCTAGCTAAAGTCACAATGGCTGGAATTTAAGCAAAGTTTCTTATGTATCCAGAGCATCACAATAAAGAAAGCAAATCACATGAGCAGTGATCCAGCTGAGACAATGGAAAGAGGAAAACCTTCTTGTCAAATAAAGAATGTGGAATTTCATCAAAATCTGTGTATCCCTCATTCATCATCTCCACTCTTGGTGCTGGCAGCCTCAGTATGAATGCCTTGAGTCCAGTGCACTCCAAAATTGAGAGCTTTTTAAGGAAGGGAAACTCATATACACAACTTCCTGAGCTGAAACTAATCAGGCCCTTGAGGGAACAAAGTTTCAATGTACACAAATTAGAGAACATCACTTCCTTCAACTTTTGCTTTTCACTTTCTTCTGTGACAACTACTTCCTGCATGTTGTTGCAACCAAAAACATCTAGCATCTCAAGTTTATCAAGAGTCCTGTATGTGTCATTTGTGAAGAGATGTCTCAAACTGTGGCAACAGCGCAAACTAAATTTAGTCAGACTAGAAAGAATCAATGTTGCTTTGGTGCTGCTTGTCACCAACGCATTCAGTCTCGGCAGATCCCACAACTTCACTTCCTTTAAGCCTGAGAAGACTAGAGGTTTTTCCCTTTTCTGAGTATTGACAGTAACAGGTTCTATTAATGCTTCCAAAGAGGTACACTTGACCACCTCAATCATTCTCAGGCTCTGGAACCTCTCTATTAAAGTTGATGGAAAAATATGAGACAAATTTTCACAATCTTGGACTGTGAGGGATGCTAGTTTGCAGAATGATTCTACAGAAAGTTCATTGTGCCATATCTTCATCAACCCACACATTGACATGAGGGTCAACTTCTCTAAGCTCGGAAAAAGAACCTGTAAGAAAGGACCATATGTTAGTTTCTCGATAATGAACTCCTTAAATCCTGATTGATGAAGTTGGTTAGCCCTAATTATATGCTATATAATGTATTCACAAGAATGAAGTTGTTTACCCAAGATAATATGCTCTATAATGTATTCACAAGAATGAAGTTGGTTACCATTGTCATAGACAGCAGGTGCATAAAGTAGCCAGAGGCTTCACAGGACATGCTGACAAACGTGGTTTTTAACTACTTCATTGGCGAGACTACAGTTACCGAGAATAACTTCTACGATAAACATAAAATAGAAAATTCTAGAGATATTTACGCACATTTTGATTGAAGAATGCATGCAAGGACAAGCTAGAGTTAATATGACCAAACGCTTGCTGTAAATTTGTATCAGCTATCATCGACTGTTGCTTTTCTTCGAATGAAGAGAATGTCATCATCTTGGGGCATGCAAATATCCTCAGTCTTGTTAGAGTTGGACAGTGAACACAGTACGTCCCACAAGAGAATCTCCTGAGATTTGGCAATTCTTTAATAGATAAGGAAGCTAACAAAGGGAACTTTATAGTGCCGGTGGATCCAACTTCCCTCGATTCTTCTTCTTGGACATCCACAATTTCCTCCAATAGTTTACAACTTGCTATTTCTATTTCTTTTATTTGCTGGAATGCTTTAACCATGGAAGAAGAAAAAAGAAACCTCAGGTTCTCACAATTTTGCACCTTTAGTGTGCTTATGTTTCGGAAATACAATGCTCTTCTTGGATTCTTGTTCCATAAGTGCTCCAACCTTGGTAAGTCACTCAAGGTTAATTTGGTCAACTGCAACAGAATCTCGACATCCTCGCCGGATGTCAATCCTCCAAGCTTGAATACTTCATGTACAGACTGACATCTTTTAATGGTTATGGCTTCCAAATTTTGTAGCTTTTTTAGAAAATTTGATGGGATAATGCTCAAGAGGCATGTGCAATCCTCTACTTTCAAAAATTTTAGGTTGCTCACATCTAAGGGAAATTGAGAGTTCCATATCTCTTTTAATTTGGGAAGTTCAGACAGTGACAAGGACTCCAACCAGGGCAATGAAACCTAAAAAAGTCAAGAGAATCACATTAGAAAGGGATATGCATCAATTTTTCTTTAGTTACAAGGGGTGAATAACCCCACGTAATCTCATAGCAATGTTTGTGACTAAAAATCATGAACACGCGTCACATGTGAAAAACAACAAATGAAATAATCTCACATAATGTATTAGAAGATAATTGAAGAAAAAGCAAAGTAGTGATTTTTGAATTTTACCTTGTTCTTCTTAGAATTTTATCTTACTTATCATTTATCTATCATGTATTTGGAGTAAGCTTTGAGTTATTGAGGTTATTGAATTCACCCTCACATTTTGTGCTTCTACATTTTACAAATTCATGGCATAGACTCCAAAAAAAAAAAAAGCCTTATCAAAAGATTGAATCAAAAAAGTAGTTATAGATTTATAAAGTAATCAGAAATTATTTTCTTCCAAATGGTCATGAACTAACAACATATGAAGTTAAATATTGACAAAGAATGACACCAAACAATAACAACG
This sequence comes from Corymbia citriodora subsp. variegata, assembly GCA_014858505.1. Taxonomy (NCBI): domain Eukaryota; kingdom Viridiplantae; phylum Streptophyta; class Magnoliopsida; order Myrtales; family Myrtaceae; genus Corymbia; species Corymbia citriodora. Next base: position 8,230,550 of record CM026420.1, on the reverse strand, counting down.
TCAAAAATAGGTTCATCAATTTAAAATCCATGGTTGGCCCTTAAGATCCATGAACAGGTTACAATAGTACTATGTAGGCATAAAAGTCAATTTCAGCAATGGATTTAATATTACCTATATAATAAACTAAGATACCCTTTCTCGTCATAAACAAGTTAATTTATGTGGAGAGTTAGTCATGTAGGCAAGAAAAAGAGTTAATTAATTTAATAAATGATTTGAGTCAAGTATCATGCTTTTGCAGTTTGGGTCACATGATAAACATAATTCAAAAAAGATAATTTAAAAAAGGGTTTCCATATTTGTATTCTGCACTAACAGAATAGTCACGGAAACTGTAAAATCTGAGCAATAGTGAACAAATGAATGGTAGAAGTATTTACAGACCAAAAAAAATTGTTAGATGTATTTCTAATAAATACTTTCAAGTAATATTTTATTACAAAAAAAGGAAATATAAACATGTGCAGCGCACATCTACTAGTAATATTATAAAGTGGGCAGAATGAAGATTTGCGGTAGATTTGATCACCACAAAAGGTCCCTATTACAACCAGGGGCAACGAAAACAATTGGCCAATTGAATATTATATTTGATTTTTCATTTCGTAGTCAAATAATAGCCCATCAATTGACCTTTAAGAGTAGAAAAAATTATATATTAGAAGTTTGTTTAGAGCCACATTTCCATGAAAAATAAACTGAGGATAATTCTAAAGTCAATACTTTAATCTATTTATAAATCAAATACCTAAATAATCAAATTCGAATAAACTCTATACCTTCTAACACAAAACACTAAATGATACAAATATTACCAAAAAATTGTTGTCACTTGGTTGATAAATGCATATTACTTTGTTAAAATTACAGAAAATTTTTATACGTTATATCTACAAACTAAATATTTCCATAATTCAATTTTTTTAAAGACTACAAAGTGTATGGGACTACAACTAATATTTTTGAAAGGTATGAAGGAAATTGGAGAAAGGTATAAATGTCAGAACTTTATTTACGTTATTTTGTCTATCTTTCCTCAGATTCGTTATTGACAGTATCACCTTTGTAGTAATGAACTAACTCATGCTTAGACAAGTATTTTTCTATGATAACATATTCAATTGAAGGCAAAATCCATTTCAGAAGACCAGTCGGAGAAGGTTTCCTCCAATTAGAATGGTCTGGATGGATGGGAACAGGACTCTTTCAGAAAGCATTAAATTTACCTGTTGCCCATCGAAGAATACGATTGAATGGTCCCTGGTCTTATAGAAACTTGTCATATCTGGCAAGTTTTGTAACGTCAACCTACGCAACTTACATGACTTCACATTGGCATCGTCATCTAATTCATCCTTGTATTCGTTGGCCTTGGTATCTGCGACAATTTGCTGCATCAATTGGCATTTGGTTATTTCAATCTCTTCTAGTTGCAAGAATATTCTTGTCATGGATGAAGGAAACAAATGTTTGATTTCACTGCAATTTTCCACTTTCAGAGTCTTTAGTTTGATGAAGGATTCTGGGGCAAGACAATTGCGACAAATCTTCTCCAAGCTGTTCAAATTCTCGAGAACCAATGATTCTAACCTCGTAAATGTGGGGCACCGTGTGGAGTCAACAACGTAATGAAATGAGAGGTTATTTTTTACATGAAGATGCTTTAAGTCCTGAAAACCTTCAGTGCACAAGTCGTGAATGCTATCTCTGCCATCTTGCAGTCCATCCAAGCAAAGATCTTGCGTTCTTCCCAAGCATTCCTGCATCCATACTTCATGGAGAAGATTGCTAGAATCCAGCTTGAGCTTTAAAGTTCTGGATTGTTTGTATTCACCCCACCAATGCTCAATGCCCCCAATTTGGATTTTATGCTCATTTAGATTCCCAAATGGCAGGTCGCTCGAGAGATTGGTAGAACAAGGAATGGTAATGTACAAAGTTCTCAACTTTTTCATGTTTTTCAACTCAGCCAAGCTGGCGTTGCTTCGCAGTGCCTCATCCTCGGCCTCCCATTGATGAAAACTCTCAATATACAGTTCTTCTAAATTAATCAGGCTTTCAAGCATGCCAGGTTCAATAATTTCAAGCCTAAAGCAACATGTCAAGTCCAAAAATCTCAATTTTGTTAGTTCACCTATTTCTTTGGGCAGCCGAGCAATTGTAGATCTAGAGAAACTTAAGAACTGCAGTCCTTTAAGCTTTCCAAGAAGAGTCACATCCTCCAAATGGCAGGAATCAAGATATAGTGACTTGAGGTGTTCAAGGAACTGAACGGATGAGGTTAGAGAGGTGAAAGACAAGCCAGCAAAGTGCAAGACTTGGAGCTTCTTCATAGACTCAAAAAATGACTCGGGAATTTTGAGAGATGTGTTGTTTTCAAAAAACAAAAGCATCCTCAAATTTGGACAATCCAATTTTTCAGGAAGCTCATCCATGCCAACATAAGAAAAAGATATTGCAGTGCATTTTCGGAGGTCATCCTCTGACCATTCTTTAAACCCATAATGCTTCTTCCCAACCAAGGCGTTCCATTTCATGTCCATAAATTCATCATGCATAGAGATGGCCACGTCAACAAATATGTCATGCATTCTGAATAGTTCCATGTCATCACTTTCTAGTAACAAAGAATAGTCTTCCAGGCTATGTAGATCATTAATCAACCTATCTCTAGCGTTTTGGATGGTCTCGCTGAATCTTTTAAACAAACCCATACCCATGCAGTAGGCAAGTAGATCCCACGTGGAAATTCTCCCAGAGGTTAGAGCACAAATCAAGAACAATAATTTGATCCTTTCATCTTCTAAGTCATTGTAACTTAGTTCCACTAGTGATTTTACATCTGACAGGTCTCTATTGGTTGAAGCATTCCTCCATGCAGCCAAATCTTTGCGCTTCAACCTTTTCCCCAATGAAACAATCAAAAGTGGTAGGCCTCCGCAATTCTTCACCGCTCCATCTACCCAGGGTTTAAACTCAGGATTGTTAACTCTATCCCCAACTGTCCTTTCAAAAAGTCTTCGAGCTTCTCCATGCTCCAACACATTGAGTTGGAATTCTCGGTCGGAGCCCATGCTAGTGCGCAAAACATTTCTGTTTCTAGAAATTAGCAATAGCTTGCAACCGCTTACTATATTGCCATCTTTGCTAGGGATCCCAATGTCTTTCAACTCTAACTTGCCCCACAAATCATCCAAAATTATGAGAATTTTTTTATTAGGATCACTCCCTAACCTCTTGCACAGAAGATCTGCTCTCCCAAGAGCAGTTTCCTCATTTAGTAGCTTTAGACCTATTGCATAAGCAATTTCTCCCTGGATTCTTTTCATATCTGGATTGCGTGATACATTTGCCATGGCAACCTCATGAAACGTATTCTCTTCTCTAACTCGCCTTTCAATATCTTTCAAAATCTTGGATTTTCCAACTCCACCTGGTCCATACACCCCAATCACACAGACCGTGTCATCAACTATAGCCTTAATTACTTCCTCCGTGATTTTGGCCCTGGACTCCAGGACATATTCTTTCTTGTCAATGGATCTTGCAACGGAAGTCGGAGCAGCGATAATTCCTATGGGAGTATGCTCATAGTAGACCTTCAGGAATATGTCTTTTGTGCTTTCGTCATGCAGTCCCTGAATGACTTGAGTCATCTTCTTCACCTTCCTGCCAATCGGATGGCGCACCATGGGTTTGGGAAGCCACCCATGGAAGCAAGCATTTTTTGCACTTTCGCCGTGTTTCAACAGGTCTCTTGCTTGCATAGCCTCATTCTCCACACTCTCCAGCCACTTCCGAATATCATTTTCTATCGATTTTCCATTATTCTCGGCTTCTTGGACTGAGTGCTGCACCCTTTCCCTTGCAGTCTCCAGATTCTCAACTCCATTTTTGAGATCTTCGATATAGCTCTTGTAGAAAAACACGTACCCAAATTGGCGTCCAATGGGAGAAAACAGGTACTCACCCAATTTCGACGCAAGATTCGATGCAACAGAGGTAGCAAATTCTGCCATAATTTCTTCTTTAATGTCGAGAAATTCCTTTCCCTCCCCCCTTTTTTCCTTTTCTTGTCGCCTCCAATTGCTTAACCAAATCTTTGCGAAGAAACAGGATTAATCACTCGCGACGTATGAAAAGAAAGGAAGGGCAAAGTGATAAACAATATGAACAACAAAACAAAATCAGAGAGGGAGGGAGGGAAGGAGGGAGGGACAGCAGTGCATTTAAAAAAAAAAAGTACAGTTACTGCATCGGTGCACCCAAGCAACACGTTACTGTTCTACGTGGACAATTTGTAGATAATCTTACGTTGACAAGGAGCACTTTACTGGTCTGCCACGTTTAATGGGAGGCTAATTCTTCCTTTTCCATCTCTGTTGTCCCAGTTTTCTTAACTTAATGTTTCTTGTAAATGGCAAGACTCTTCAAGAGAAAGTTTAAGTGAGTTCAAATTTAGAACTATTAGATATGGACTGTTAGAAATATTTAGAACTTTTTCCCAATATTTTAAAGTTTAAAGCATATCTATGTATTTTCATGATTTTGCAAGAAATCAATAAGTACTTTTTAAATAACGTTTAATAGCTGGTACTTGTTGCGATGTTTGTACCGTCCATTACTTGGATCTGAGTACGGTAGAGGTTACAAACAATTTTTAGAGTGCAGCAGATCCTATTAGTATATTAAAAGAGAATTTCTTTAAAATGGTGACATATAAATGTGAGAAATTTTAAATTAAAGAACAACATTGCACCTAGAGTGAGCGATTCTAAGCTTCATCAAGATTTTACTTTGAATCTAAAACCTACTAATCGGAATAGATTTCTCATTTTTTGAATCTTAAAATCTATCTTGCAAATTTTAGAACTTTGAACTTATCTTATCGCAAGTTACAAAGTCTACGCGGAAACCGATAAATTCCTTCTTTCTTTTTTTTATTTTCTTTTTTTGTTGAGCCTAATCTTTGTTTGTTTTTTTTCTGAATTTGACACGAAATTAAGACTAGAGTTACCTAGTTTTCAAGACTATTTAAATGTGGCACAACCAAAAGAGGACTCAGTGGCTACATCCAATTGTGGATGGTCCATGGCTTTGCTTTGGCTTCAACAAATCAATTCAAATTTAAGTAGCAAAAGGGTACTTGTAAACAAGGGTGGGCAGTTTTAAGTTCCGTTTAGATTTCACCTGGAACCTTCTTCTTGTTAGAACATATTCTCCTTTTTTTTGAAATTTGGAACCTATCATGCATACTCTGGAACTTTAAACCAAACCAATGCTAAACAGTTTGGTTTTTGGTTTTAAATTCTACTCTAAAACCATGCTCATCCCTAGTTGCACTAAGTAAAAGTACATATCTCATTACTTAATTTGACATAAAAAAAAAGGTGGGGCTATTATCACCTCCTCTTTAGTTTGATATAAACTTTTATCAATTGATCAAAATAACATTCTATGTTCGGAAACAAGGTAAATCATCAATTACCCTACTTTTCTCTCTCTCATCTCCTTTTCACCTTCTATATTTATTGTTATTTGACTATTATATCCTTCTATGTTTGAAATTGTCCAATCTCCCCCTCCCTCCTCTCTCTCTCTCTCTCTCTCCCTCCCTCTCCTATACGCATGCTCAACGTTCATCAACAAACAACTTAAAATCTCCCTCCCTCCATTAAGAAACCATCAGTTGAGAAATAGTGTATAATATTAGAGGGATACAAAATGATGAAGAGGAACGGATATCACCGGGTATCTTGACCCCCCTAAACACAAGTTCAACCCTAGCCCAGTGGCCGTCTCCGACTTGTTGACAGCCACAACCCTAACGTCTTTCTTTCTTCGTTCTCGATGGCAAGAAATAGACAGCACTTCTTTGATTTTTGCATTCTTTTTTTCTTTTCATGGACCATGCGATTTTGACTTGGACATTGCAAGTTGTTAACAAAGATAATCGGGGTCCATTTCTGAATTACATGGTTGGCTGACGTGATTTTTTTATTAGTGAAAAAGTGAAAGAAAAATAAAATTGATGATTTTAAACTTTTAAAAAAAAAAGATGTTTTTTTATCAAATAGAAACGAAAAACAGAAACAGAATCTTGAAGCAAAAGCAAATGTCACAGTTTCCTTCTATTTCTTCCTTTCAAATACAAACGCAAATTCAGAGTAGAGTGAAATCAAGTGGAGGCAAGGCTTGCAAGCGATGCTGATAGGGATCACCATCACCTCTTATGTGATCTCTATGAGCAAAGTTGTGATTGCACCATTCCTTTTCTTTTATATTTTTTCTTCTGCCAGTGATGAGAGAGATGGTGAAGCTGAGCAAGACGAGACTAGACAACCTTTCCCGAGCAACGCTGCCAACCTCGCTTTCTCCATGATCACCTTTGCGGCCTGTGATCCTTGGAGAAGCTGTTATGGCATCAGCCACCAAAAGTCGAAAAGAGCAGCGAAAGCCACGTCGCAGCGGTTGTGGCCATGCTTACCTGGAAGGTGGCCATGCCACCACCGCCAGACGCACCTCCTTCCCCTCTCACAGATTCTAGTGTTTTTTTACCCCTTTCCTTTTGATAAATCTCATTGTATTTGGAAAGTTTCTTTTTTCAATAATAAAAAACGACGCGTCAGCTTACATGTGAGTGCCATTTATCACGTCAACTTAATTCATTTGGACAAATAATGATGGTGGCCATTTTAATTCCTCAATTAAGAGTAAGTGCTTTCTTGGAGACATTTGAAAAGTGGGGTCAGTTATCTGTAAGTATGTGCTTTTTCGATGATGTCAAACAATAGTCTACGGACTCCAAATTTTCATCTGAGGAACCTTCTCGTCCTAAATAATAATAATAATAATAACAATAATAATAATAATAATAAAAGAAAAAAATCTTATTCTTTCTCATCAAGTATTCTTTAATAAAAAACTTGGTGTACTTGAACTTCTAATGTTAAGACTAATCCATTCGAATGCATGCAAATCACCAAATTTATGTACTCAGGACTATCAAATACTTTTTGAAAGCGTTCCTGTAGGAAGAGAAACAGGAATTTTCGTGTTTATGTTTCCTAATAGTCAAACAAAGCCGTAATGTAATCTATACTGGGTCATATGTGGAAAAAACCTTAATTTTTTCGAACCACTTGGAAAGTATTTGTAATATCAATACTCGTTAGAATGGAAAAACTTCATGGAGAGAGAAGTATTATTATTACAAATTGGAACTTGTACGGGGGCAAATTGGATAGCATAATGGAACTTTTGAACCATTTAATGCAATGGTAAACCTTCAACAGTTGAAAGAAATGGATCTCAAATTGATCTTTGCTAAGAGACGTTCTCAAATAATTGGCCTTTTGCTAAAAGACGTTTTTATCAACACTTAGTTCGTTGGCTGAAAAAGAATCGATACTCATTTGACTGTATGGACTAAGTGAAACTTCTGTTTTTTTTTTTTTTTTGGTAAGGTAAGATAATAAATTAACAACCAACAAAATGTACAACAAGGGTGAGGCACGGCACCAACAGGCACTCAACTAGACAACATGTCGTTGGAGTGCCCGGGTACCACGATCACAGGATGAACAAAACATGTACAAACATACAGATTAAAGGAGAACCAAAGGGTCCCAAGCGGTCCTAAGCTTGCATCAAGGCCAGCTCTATATCAAAAATACGAGGGTCTATCCCCCAACATCGCTGCATTCTCCTGTTCCTAGGGTTGTCTTCAACCCTTTTGAAAGCCAGGGCCTTGTCCTTGACCACCTTGAATAGCTGTAACTTCATGGAATGAATTTGAAAGCTCCGGCCACGGAATATGGTGTCATTCCTGGCTTTCCAAATGATATAGCAGAGAGCGCCAAATGAAAACCGAGCTATCTCACAGTAGAACCCCTTGCCAGAAAGAACATTACTAACCCAAAGGAGGTTGTCTGGCCAAGCCGAATTAGTCCAAGGAAGATTGCATTTTGCTGCCCAAAAGTTGGCAAGGGAATTAGGGATGCAGCATTCAAAAAACAAGTGATTGACAGAGTCAGGCCTAGTGTTGCAGAAAGCGCAAACCGAGGAGGGTATTCTGCCATAGGACATGAGAAGGACCTGGGTTGGAAGACGGTTCTTGGAAATTAGCCACAAAAGGAATTGGTGTCTAGGGGCCAAGGTCTTATTCCAGACAAAAGAAGACCAGGAGACTGGGTTGGCTTTATCTCGAATAGTAACCCAAGCTGNCCTACCTATACGCATGCTCAACGATCATCAACAAACAACTTAAAATCTCCCTCCCTCCATTAAGAAACCATCAGTTGAGAAATAGTGTATAATATTAGAGGGATACAAAATGATGAAGAGGAACGGATATCACCGGGTATCTTGACCCCCCTAAACACAAGTTCAACCCTAGCCCAGTGGCCGTCTCCGACTTGTTGACAGCCACAACCCTAACGTCTTTCTTTTTTCGTTCTCGATGGCAAGAAATAGACAGCACTTCTTTGATTTTTGCGTTCTTTTTTTCTTTTCATGGACCATGCGATTTTGACTTGGACATTGCAAGTTGTTAACAAAGATAATCGGGGTCCATTTCTGAATTACATGGTTGGCTGACGTGATTTTTTTATTAGTGAAAACGTGAAAGAAAAATAAAATTGATGATTTTAAACTTAAAAAAAAAAAAAAGATGTTTTTTTATCAAATAGAAACGAAAAACAGAAACAGAATCTTGAAGGAAAAGCAAATGTCACATTTTCCTTCTATTTCTTCCTTTCAAATACAAACGCAAAATCAGAGTAGAGTAAAATCAGTGGAGGCAAGGCTTGCAAGCGATGCTGATAGGGATCACCATCACCTCTTATGTGATCTCTATGAGCAAAGTTGTGATTGCACCATTCCTTTTCTTTTACATTTTTTCTTCTGCCAGTGATGAGAGAGATGGTGAAGCTGAGCAAGACGAGACTAGATAACCTTTCCCGAGCAACGCTGCCAACCTCGCTTTCTCCATGATCACCTTTGCGGCCTGTGATCCTTGGAGAAGCTGATTATGGCATCAGCCACCAAAAGTCGAAAAGAGCAGCGAAAGCCACGTCGCAGCGGTGGCCATGCTTACCTTGAAGGTGGCCATGCCACCACCGCCAGACGCACCTCCTTCCCCTCTCACAGATTCTAGTGTTTTTTAACCCCTTTCCTTTTGATAAATCTCATTGTATTTGGAAAGTTTCTTTTTTCAATAATAAAAAACGACACGTCAGCTTACATGTGAGTGCCATTTATCACGTCAACCTAATTCATTCGGACAAATAATGATGGTGGCCATTTTAATTCCTCAATTAAAAGTAAGTGCTTTCTTGGAGACATTTGAAAAGTGGGGTCAGTTATCTGTAAGTATGTGCTTTTTCGATGATGTCAAACAATAGTCTACGGACTCCAAATTTTCATCTGAGGAACCTTCTCGTCCTAAATAATAATAATAATAATAATAATAATAATAATAATAATAATAAAAGAAAAAAATCTTATTCTTTCTCATCAAGTATTCTTTAATAAAAAAACTTGGTGTACTTGAACTTCTAATGTTAAGACTAATCCATTCGAATGCATGCAAATCACCAAATTTATGTACTCAGGACTATCAAATACTTTTTGAAAGCGTTCCTGTAGGAAGAGAAACAGGAATTTTCGTGTTTATGTTTCCTAATAGTCAAACAAAGCCGTAATGTAATCTATACTCGGTCATATGTGGAAAAAACCTTAATTTTTTCGAACCACTTGGAAAGTATTTGTAATATCAATACTCGTTAGATTGGAAAAACTTCCATGGAGAGAGAAGTATTGTTATTACAAATTGGAACTTGTACGGGGGCAAATTGTATAGCATAATGGAACTTTTGAACCATTTAATGCAATTATAAACCTTCAACAGTTCAAAGAAATGGATCTCAAATTGATCTTTGCTAAGAGACGTTCTCAAATAATTGGCCTTTTGCTAAAAGACGTTTTTATCAACACTTAGTTCGTTGGCTGAAAAAGAATCGATACTCATTTGACTGTATGGACTAAGTGAAACTTCCGTTAGTATATCCTTTTTCGCAACAAATGAAAATTTCACTTAGATCATTTGAGTGCTTTGTTTGATCACTTCCCTTAAATCCCAAAAGGAAAAAAAAATGTTTGAAAGTTGGCAACGCAAAGCACTCTATGACATTTTTGCAATTCTAGGCCTGACTCAGTCAACTAACTATTTTTTCACTATCATGTCCTCCATTCCCTGGCTTCTCTTTGGTCCGTGAAATGTAATATCCCATGGACCAATTCTTCTTGGTTGGAGAACCTCCAATGGGTTCATGATGTTTTATCGGGCAAGGGGTTTTTCCGGGAGATAGCACGTTTCTCATTTGGGTCTCTGCTATATCATTTGGAAGACCAAAAATGACATCATATTTCATGGCCGTAACCTTTACATTCCTTCCATGAAGTTGCAGCTCTTCAAGGCGGTCAAGGATAAGGCCCTTGCTTTCAAAAAGGCAGAAGACAACTCTAGGAATAGGAGGATGTAGCATGGTTGGAGGTTAGACCCATGTATTTTTGATGTATAGCTGCTGTTTGACCTAGTGCTAGGACTTGTTGGGCCCCTGTGGCATTTTGCTTCTAACTTGCTTACGTTTCCTAACATTGTGATTGCGGTACCCTGTCACTCCATTGACATGTTGTCTAGTTGAGTGCTTGTTGGTGACGTTTTTCACCTCTTTGTATAGTTCTTTGGTCGATTATCTATATACTTACCTTACCAAAAAACAAAGCAGTCTATGACCCACTGAGTAGTTTGTTTTTATTTTTGGCATTAATAAATACACTTTGCAGCATTCCATTTATTGAGTGCATATAAGGTGAAAAAAAAGTGCCCATATGATGTTTGGATAAAAAGAGGTATTCAGTGATTCTCAAAGAGGAGGTCTTGTATCAACTGGATATGGTTGGCCCCGGTCTTATAGACTCGCACGTGAGACAGAGAATATCTAGTGCACATTTGAAGTAAGAAATTAAATAAAATATCGCACTAGATGTTTATATTAAAGAGGATCAGAGAAACTTATATTAAAGAGGATCAAAAAGAGGTACATTTGAAATAAGAAATTAAATAAAATATCGCACCAGATGTTTATATTAAAGAGGATCAGAGAAACTTATGTTAAAGAGGATCAAAAAGAGGTACATGTTTATTAGGAGGAAAAAAATGTTCACGTATACATGTAAAAACTGGACGGTATGATGAGATCCTAGATAATTGGGAGTTATGAACCTCCTCTCTCGTAACTATGTTCTATATTTCAATAAATTCATCATATTAATCAATTGATACAAGATCTACTATCAACCATGTCAAGAAGAATGGATATATAACTCTTTTATTCATTGGACTTACCAGAAGCTAAAGGTTCTAAAACCTGATTTATACACAATCTTTTTTTTGTAGAATAGTTATGTCCTCGCTCTTCTATCCTTTTTCCCTAGTATCATTACTCATTACTCAATAATGAAGTTGAAGCTTCCACAAGCCACCACAAAACCCTCGATCGTACCTTGATTTGTAATTCTAACATACTAGATTATTTTTTCCCCAAGTAATATAATAGATTAGATCGTTAGAAAGCTACGTTTATCAAATGCAGATTTTTAGCATGGTTCCATCGTCACTTATCACCTAAGGTTATGAGATAGACGGAGCCTCAACAAATTGGGCTCTGTTTACATAGGTAAAGTAATCATGTGCAATTTCATGTGCTAAGCATAATAAAATCAAGCATTAAGTCTGGATAATATAAAAAAAGTAAATTTTGTTTTTTAATCATTTGTTATCAAATCGAGAAAGTTTGGTTAGCATGTGTTTGCATCGGGACTCTCTCTCTCCCCACTAATAACACGATAAAGCAGGTTTAAAGCAACAATGTCCAATTCCCTATAGGTATGCTCTCCACTAAAACCAAGACAAAGCAGGTTTAAAGCAACAATGTCCAATTCCCTATAGGTATAATTTACATTTAGCTTGCACTTCGAATAAAGTAGATGTAACTTCAATAAATTAAGAATGAGATCGTCTATTAAAGAAATTTTATGGATAGATATATGAGCCAAAAGTGAGGGCTCTTGATTAAAGAGTTTAATAACACACCTTTCAAGAAAAAAGGGGATCACTTTGGGTTGACTGTTCCAGTCTCTGATTACAGGCAATGTTTTGAAAGCGGTAGTTGAGGTTGAACCGGAGTAAGGGCTGGTATGTGATCCCACTGATTGAACCGGTCCACTCGTTCTTACTGACTGGTTTGATTATAAAAAATGAAGTAATAAGCAATATATGCATTAATAACTTTGAAAATGTTGTGTGCGGATACACATATGATATTTGTATGCTTTAAAGGATTTTTGGTGTTTTGCAATGAGTAAAATTCAATTTCTTTCCTATCAATTGTAATAGACTAAATTTTTTGAAATGTCTTAGAGCAGAGACTTGATAATTTTCCCGGTTCACCCTATTATATTCAAGTTGTAAATTAAGCAACCAACAAGAATATGGTCAAAGATGATGCCGTGCAATTTTAGAGACATACAAAAGCTTAGAGAGACAAATATAGTGCCTCCAAAATGAGTTTATGTTGGAGTTATTTCGTCCATTTTTTTCCCTTCTTCCTTTTTTTCTATTACTTTTATATTTTTCAGGATTTAATCAATAGGACCAGATTACCAACAAAGAGAGTGAACATGAAAGAGGCCCTGATATATAGCACACAAGAAGTAAATGTATAATGACACACACTTACCGGAAGTGGCCTCTTTATAAGGATGCAAGAGGGACTGAGATTTGCTGATTTGTCTGCACGATGAAAGAAGGGGAATGCAGGCCCGAACCAGTCCTGACAAGGCAGAGAGTAAGTGGACATACCAGCACAACGCAAAAACAAGGGGACACTGGGGAAGGAGTACAGCAGGGAACAGAAAATTCATTGAAGAGAAATGTAATCGCGGAAGATGCTTCAATACCTTCAGCTTCGACTTGGAACGACTTGGAGGATGCAGGTTATCTTTGCTGAGTGCTTGCAAGGGCCAATGACAGAGACAGGAAAACACATATAATTGCCGACACTGGCCATTTTTATAATGACCACTACTGACTCAAAACTTTTTCTTTTTTTAAAGTTGAACAAAGTTGCTAAAGCACAAGCTCTAATTTTTATCATGAGCACTACAACTGTTCCTGGATCAAATGCTAAGCACGACTTATTGGCAAAGCAAGAATCGATGCTTACGTTAGACTCAAGGGGTTTGTAGTAGGAATTAATTATTGAATGATGCATTTCTTTAGAGTTGTGTAATCATCTCCTTTACTAGCAACCTTGGCAAGATACATGTTGAATAGTACACTCCCAATTATTTTCTACAACTTAAACGAAATGCATTATATTTAATGACCTAGCTTTGCAAAAATTATGGTTTGGTGTGGTCCCGCAAACTAAAGACTTTTCCCTTAAACCCTCCCCATCCATGAGAACAAATTTGAATTACAAGCAATTAGTTGCATGAGCTCGCCATAAAATTCCTTTTTCTCACTAACAAATGTGTGGAAAAAAATTAATGCTCTGTTCTTTTCGTGGATTATTTGACATTTCAGGAAAATGTTTTGAAAAGTTATTTTCCAAGAAAATTATAATATTTTTCAGTATTTGGCTGAAATTAGAAATTAAAATGGAGATTGTTTTCCGTCATTTGGAATGAAAAACTTGATTTCACTTTCCCAAAGAGAAATCATTTGCATGATATAATAGATACACATATATCATGAAATTTTAAACAAAATTTTACCGAATTAAATTTTCATAAGGTAGAAACTTTTCTAGATAAAGTGTGAAATTAAGCCAACCAAGATTCGAGCTTACATTTACTGGATCCATTAATAACGTAAGCTGTGGACTCTTGTCTCGAATTCATCAACGACGCAAGTTGCGACGAGATGAAGAGATTTTGCATGAACTTCGCTGAAAAAGACATATATTGCAACCGAAAGTTAACTAACTCATGTCCCGCATCTGATAATATATACGAGTAAAGGAAAATTTTGCATGGTTAAATAGGGGTACGTGTGTCTATGCATACATATATTTGCTCACCACCGAATAATTGTCACATGTGTATTTAAAATCTGGCTATCGCGGACCAAACTCAAGTTTAACCCTCTCTATGACTTATTATTGGATCAATTTTCTCGGAAGTTGGTATACAATTTGGGTAACCTTTTCTTTTCCCAACTAAGTGAGAGTTGAGTTAGCTTCAACAAACTAGACATAGGCCAACAATTCGGGCCCAGCCTCAATGGACCAAGTTTGGGCACCAGTAACTTAGGCATGAAAGCTGAGTACCTAAGTATGGCCATTAGGGATCTGGGCACAAGCATCGAGATCCTAGGCCCGGCCTCAAGACCTAAACACTATCACCAAGCTCTCAAGAGTACCTAGGTATGGCCACTGGGGACCCAGGCGTGGGCATCAGGATCCCAAGCCCGGCGTCAAGACGCAAACACTATTGATGAGGTCCCGAGCACAGGCATCAAGGTCTTCTTGTCCAAGCTTTGAGGTCTCAAGTTGAAGAGCTAAGCTCTAGTCATATTTTAGAAAATAATTTTTCATTTTTAAAAGATGACATCATTTTAAGAATTTAAGCATAGGCTTTTTACTTATTATGAAATGATTTGCCGTTGAGTCACTTTCTAAGCCAAACGTCGAAAATTTAGAAAAATGTTTTCTGACATAAAATTTTCGCGAAAAGAAGGGACCCAATATTTCTTTTTAAGCTTCGATTAATACAAGACGAAACATAATCATAAGGGCCTAAGTAATAAATTCTTCATGGCAGTGTACATTTTCTCACGCTAGTGAAGCACAACAAAATAGATTTACTAATTAATTGCCCTATGGTTCAAAATTTTTAGCTATATAGTAATAGATAACAAGCACCTTTTATTTGACCATATGAACTCATGTGAAGCTTCTGGCTTAGTTAATTTGGCCCTTTTCATGAGAAATTAGTTTCACTTAAATCATAAGTGCTTGGTGTTATCACGTCTATTATATCCAAAAACAAACAAAAAGACGCTTGAAGTCAGCAATACAAACCAATCTATGACCCACTGAAGACTTTGCTTTTTTCTTTTTGGCATTTATAAATACATTTTGAATGTGTGCTGTCAAGGGTGGTGGGTCCTCCCGCTTACGTAGCACCCCAGGGTTTACCCTCCAGCTGTCGGCGGTGCGGGGGTTCCCCGGGTCACCAAAAAGAAAATATACATTTTGAAGTATCCCTTTATCAAGAGCACATATAAGGCGAAAAAAAAAATGCCACATCTGACATTTGGGATAAAAAAAAATATCCAACGCTTCTCAAAGGAGGAGGCCATGTATTAATTGGTAATTGTTGGTATTAGTTTGATAGATGTACCCATGAGAGGGAAATATTTAGTGCACGTGTAAAGAAAATCTCACACTTAATATTTGGAGTGAAAACGATCAAAGCAATTGATAATACCTAATTAGCCCATAAATTTTCAAAAAAGAGTTGTATGTTTATGAGAAGGAAAGAGAGCCTACCAAAAACCACAGGAGTACTCAGCTTGGTGGCCAGGGAGGTAGGGGAGGCGACGCAAAAGTCCTGGGTTCGAAGCCAGGTAAAGAAAAAAGAAGAAGATTAGATCATGTGCATGGGACAAAATTGGATGGCATCATGGCATCCTAAATAATCGGGAGTTATCAACCTCCACTTCTCAAAACTATGTTATATCTCAAAACTATGTTATATATTCCGCTAAATGCATCGTATTAGTTAGGTAATTGAAGATCGTGCTATCAGCCATGTTACAAAAGATGGACATGTACCCTTTCGATTCACAAGATTTAACGGATGATGAAGGTTCTAGACGGTACATAGCTGACTTTTCCTAGAAACTCTTGGCCCTACATCTTTAACATGTGCCAGGAAACCTCCCGATAAAAGATACCACTTAGATTTCTTCTTTCTTACATGAAAAGGCAAAAGGCAAAAGGCAAAAGGCAAAAGGCAAATGAAAACCCAAGTAATCTGAATGGACTACTACATATTGCCCAAATAAGTATGATTGCAAGGGCGATTGCTAGTCATGATTACTTAATGCCGTTTAACATTCAAATTCCTACGCAACCATAAAATCGTCCAACACATCCATCTTGCTTTTCTAGAATTCCAAGGGCATTTCAATATGTAGGCTCCAAGAAAGCTAAAGCCAATCAACCTGGAAAAGTGTTGTCCTAACCCACTTGAACATCAAAGGGAAGAAAAGAGATGAGCATCTATCTTTAATATATTCCTTACTTCAGGACAAAACCAAAAATTTAGTTGATCCGTAACCATAGTAAAAGTAGCTAGTATATTAAGTTGGGGAAACTTGATAATTGATCTAAGACCACTTTCTATATTCCTCCAAACAGTCTCTACATATTCCTATAATTTTGAGCTAAACATCTAGGAAGACCACTTTAATATATTCCTTACTTCAGGACAAAACTAAAAATTTAGTTGATCCATAACCATAGTAAAAGTAGCTAGTATATTAAGTTGGGGAAACTTGATAATCGATCTAAGACCACTTTCTATATTCCTCCAAACAGTCCCTACATATTCCTATAATTTTGAGCTAAACATCTAGGAAGACCACTTTAATATATTCCTTACTTTAATATATTCCTTACTTCAGGACAAAACTAAAAATTTAGTTGATCCGTAACCATAGTAAAAGTAGCTAGTATATTAAGTTGGGGAAACTTGATAATCGATCTAAGACCACTTTCTATATTCCTCCAAACAGTCTCTACATATTCCTATAATTTTGAGCTAAACATCTAGGAAGAAATTTCTTTGACTAAGATGTGACATAGAATTGCAGTTGGAGACACTGTTAATGTATAACAAGGAAAGGCCATACACAGCACCTGGCTTCACACATAAGATTCAGAGGGGAAAAACCCAAAAACAACTAAAGATAGAAAAAAGAAACAATATTAGTTAAAATCAAAAGAAGGAAATATCAAAAGATATGAAATGATTAAAATGACTGACACCCTTTACAATACGCGGTGATACTTTGTGTGGACATCATATACGTGAAAGCTGAAAAGAGATAAGAACAAATGAAGAAATGGGTTTACATGATAGAGTCAAGACAAAACATACACGGATAAGTTATACTTTGCTATACGTGGAATCCTCACACCAAATGCTGAACAGTCTCGAAGTGATAAACTTCTGTCCTTCCAAGTTCCTAAAGCATCCCACCTCTTATCCTCAAGTAAAAATTGGCATTGGATTACTCAGCAAGATTCCAATGATCAAAGTTCAGAAACCTTTAAGCAAGCTCGAATTTGGAGAAATCTTCTAGAATCAATCATTTATTATAATTATGAGCTACTTAACTATTTCAGTTCGGGTTTCTCACACAGCTTGAAACTGGATCAAGAGTATATATGCAAGTTTTGACATGAGCTGAAGTGCTATGGCAGAAATTTGGGCAGATGAGATTTGCTGCGTATGAAGCGTACAAGTCATAAAGAAATTAGCATAACATGTGCATGCAAAGACTCTCCTGTAAGTGTTTTCTGCAGCACAAACGAGTCTTCCGGTCAATAAGGTAATTCAGCAACACTCCAGCATTGAAGACACAGATAACAGAGATCAACTATTATTGCATACACCATATGCTGTCATGTCTTTAATTCTATAAGCATAAGAATACAGTATATCAAGTTTTAAGATAAGTTGTTGAAAGTTTAGTTAAAAAATAGAATGAACATTATTTACAGGCATCAACTAGAAATGCAAAGACTGTCCAAGAAACGTTTTCTGCAGCACAAATAAGCCTTCCAGTCATAAGGTAATTTCAGCAACATGCGTACTGAAGACACAACTCACCAGCATCAACCAGAAATGCATACATCATGTGCTGTGATGCTCCTCAAATTTTTGCGAGCATAAGAAGACAGAAAACCAAGTTTTAAGATATGTCGTTGAAATTTTACTTTAGAAGAAGAAGAAGAAGAAGAAGTTATCCCCTTCCGTGACAACCAAATAAAAAAGACGAAAAATATCCCAGGTGAATGTGAAAGCAAGATGCAGACAAAATAGAAAAACTACATACCACCAGCAAGATATAAAAGAATCCGCAGATAATGCTAGTGAAGTTTATCACCTTTGACATGACATCACGATCACATGATTTTGAAGCAGACAAGGATAACTGCAGCATAGACAATAAAGCACATCTTAAAAACTATGGGCATTGAATTTCAAGATTGATGCTCATGATAACATCATATGCAATGCAAGAAGTTTGTTGATGAGAAGTATGATATCCTTAATTTGTACTAGCTCTTACCCAGATATCCTATTCATATCTATGCTTAATCAGCAACGCAAAGTTTAGATTTTGAAAGGCAACAAATAATTCAGATAGCAACTCTGTTTCTGACAAATGAACAGTGTAATGGCGTACAAGTGCAAGGCTTAGTTAGACACAACCCTTTTGAATAAACTGATGCAAAGGATTCCTACTAAATTTATTGCGGCATGTGATTCTTGTCATTTGCATGAGTTCCAAAAGGTCACAGCTCGAGAGGCAGACTAAAATTTTGGTTCGAAGAAAAAGAAAAGAAATCTCCTCAAGTCAAATCTAATGAAGAAAACAAGAAGAAAACTCCAATTAGACGACCACGTTGGGACCACATAATCAGAAGTTCTTCAGATAATCTACCATCAAAAAGTTCAATAGCGAGGTTTGAGCAGAATCCAGAATGCTTCTCCGTCTTTCTGCAAACAATCCTCCATAGACAGAGGGGTTTTTCTCGGTCAATTCATCTTTCGCTCGAAAAAAAAACAAGAATGAAATACTGACAAGTGACGACATTGACTCAGGTCCGAAGAAAACGAATCGCATCATCGCAGCATAACGACAACGAATGTACGTCTAAAAATGATTTCACAGTGGAAAAGAGCGCACATAATCACATGAGCAGGCGAGCGGCACTAACCTCAATTTGAGAGAAGAGAGCGGGTTGACCACGAGCTCGGAAGAAAAGGTCAACGGCGTCGTTGTGCCCGCCATTGTTGCCTCCTCCTCCTCCTCCTCCTCCAACTCCTACGCCTCCTGTGGGCCCCTGTCGGGTCCCTCCCACAGCTCGTTGACCTCCTCTCACATCCGAATCTTCTCGTCTTTTTCTGAAAAACCCTCATATCACAGAGACGGCTTCTGGTGAAAATTGCCACACCCACTCTTTCTCTGCCACTAGAGCAGAGACGGCTCGTCGTCACGCCTCGATCGAAACTACGACGGTGTTATCCGAAATTACGAAACGAACCCACGTCGACCGATCAGCGCGCAGCTTAAATTTGGTTTCCGTTTGGAGGGCTGCGAATGGTGTCGGAACTGAATCAAAGCTCGAAGCTTTGCGCGCGTTCTGCGATTCCCCTGGTGAAGCTCGTTGCCATATAAGGAGATAAAAGAGTCCGGTTCGATGTGCGACTAGGTGTTGATCCACCCCATTCGACATTCCATAATATGGTGACCATGACCAGTACGAAGATTCACCTTTGCTGAGGAAGCAGGGGATTCAGAGGAGAGGAAAGCAGCCGAGGGAACGACAGAGACAGTGATGGATTGTCTGAGAAAATATTATTGACTCTCAGTCTTCGTGGAGAGAGAGGGAAGGAGGAGTGGATGATCGGATGGAAATTGGCTCTATTTCAACGGCTGAGATCCTTCTCATCCCAATCGAAGGGCCATATTTGTGGGAACGGCACAAGATCACAATTGTGCCAAAAGGGAATACCCTTTCACCAATGGATTTGCTTCTTTCAACTTTTAACTTTTATTATAGGTAGGTATACATCCTCTTTGATTTAAAGGCTTCACCACAAAAATTTATTAACGAATATTTCACAATACGCATTACGAAAAAATCAAATGAAAAATTAAATTTCCAAAATATTAAATTTGCTAATCCAATATATAGTTGGCCATTTCTGAAATTATTTATATATAAAATAAACCCTCTTTTTTATATTACATTTTTCACAAAAAAATATATAGATTATGAGCTGAAATTATTTAAGTCTCAAAAGATTTTTCGATTTTTTCCCAACTCACAAATACACAATTAGGGTTGAAATTCCCTAATTCCTCAAGTCAAGATATTATAATGATTATCCTTATCCACTCCTTCCCACATATGTCCTTCCTCTACAGTAAATTTCCTAAGAACTTGTCCACAAGACTCAACTCCTTTCCTCAGGATTCAATCCAAAACACAAATGCATGCCAAAGTCAACTCTAGAGTCAAGCCAAGCTCATGAACTGCGCTTAGGGTGCGTTTGGTAACATTTCTACTCCTGGGAACAGTTTCTTTTGAGAAATAGTTCTTTTCTATTTCTACTCCTTGGAACAATTTCTGGGTAAAATAGGGTATTTGGTAACTACAAAAATTTCTTATTCTCGGAATAGAAAAGGAATAGAAATGCGTTTGGAATCGACAAAAATTTTTTATTTCTTTTTTTTCCCCGGCCGGTGACCGGTCGCCGCCGCCGCCCACCGGTCGCCGCCGCCGGTCACCGGTCCCCTCCAGTCACGCCGAGTTGCCGGCCGCTGGGTGAAAGCTGGCGACTGGCGGTCGGCGACCTGCGGCCGGCGGCCGGCGACCGGCGGGGGGCGNCAAATTTTTGCGAGCATAAGAAGACAGAAAACCAAGTTTTAAGATATGTCGTTGAAATTTTACTTTAGAAGAAGAAGAAGAAGAAGAAGTTATCCCCTTCCGTGACAACCAAATAAAAAAGACGAAAAATATCCCAGGTGAATGTGAAAGCAAGATGCAGACAAAATAGAAAAACTACATACCACCAGCAAGATATAAAAGAATCCGCAGATAATGCTAGTGAAGTTTATCACCTTTGACATGACATCACGATCACATGATTTTGAAGCAGACAAGGATAACTGCAGCATAGACAATAAAGCACATCTTAAAAACTATGGGCATTGAATTTCAAGATTGATGCTCATGATAACATCATATGCAATGCAAGAAGTTTGTTGATGAGAAGTATGATATCCTTAATTTGTACTAGCTCTTACCCAGATATCCTATTCATATCTATGCTTAATCAGCAACGCCAAGTTTAGATTTTGAAAGGCAACAAATAATTCAGATAGCAACTCTGTTTCTGACAAATGAACAGTGTAATGGCGTACAAGTGCAAGGCTTAGTTAGACACAACCCTTTTGAATAAACTGATGCAAAGGATTCCTACTAAATTTATTGCGGCATGTGATTCTTGTCATTTGCATGAGTTCCAAAAGGTCACAGCTCGAGAGGCAGACTAAAATTTTGGTTCGAAGAAAAAGAAAAGAAATCTCCTCAAGTCAAATCTAATGAAGAAAACAAGAAGAAAACTCCAATTAGACGACCACGTTGGGACCACATGATCAGAAGTTCTTCAGATAATCTACCATCAAAAAGTTCAATAGCGAGGTTTGAGCAGAATCCAGAATGCTTCTCCGTCTTTCTGCAAACAATCCTCCATAGACAGAGGGGTTTTTCTCGGTCAATTCATCTTTCGCTCGAAAAAAAACAAGAATGAAATACTGACAAGTGACGACATTGACTCAGGTCCAAAGAAAACGAATCGCATCATCGCAGCATAACGACAACGAAAGTACGTCTAAAAATGATTTCACAGTGGAAAAGAGCGCACATAATCACATGAGCAGGCGAGCGGCACTAACCTCAATTTGAGAGAAGAGAGC
The DNA here is from genome assembly GCA_014858505.1 of Corymbia citriodora subsp. variegata. Lineage (NCBI taxonomy): Eukaryota > Viridiplantae > Streptophyta > Magnoliopsida > Myrtales > Myrtaceae > Corymbia > Corymbia citriodora. The sequence goes on along the minus strand of CM026420.1, from coordinate 8,208,694 downwards.
GGGTTGACCACGAGCTCGGAAGAAAAGGTCAACGGCGTCGTTGTGCCCGCCATTGTTGCCTCCTCCTCCTCCTCCTCCAACTCCTCCTCCAACTCCTCCGCTTCCTGTGGGCCCCTGTCGGGTCCCTCCCACAGCTCGTTGACCTCCTCTCACATCCGAATCTTCTCGTCTTTTTCTGAAAAACCCTCATATAACAGAGACGGCTTCTGGTGAAAATTGCCACACCCACTCTTTCTCTGCCACTAGAGCAGAGACGGCTCATCGTCACGCCTCGATCGAAACTACGACGGTGTTATCCGAAGTTACGAAACGAACCCACGTCGACCGATCAGCGCGCAGCTTAAATTTGGTTTCCGTTTGGAGGGCTGCGAATGGTGTCGGAACTGAATCAAAGCTCGAAGCTTTGCGCGCGTTCTGCGATTCCCCTGGTGAAGCTCGTTGCCGTATAAGGAGATAAAAGAATCCAGTTCGATGCGCGACTAGGTGTTGATCCACCCCATTCGACATTCCATAATACAGTGACCATGACCAGTACGAAGATTCACCTTTGCTGAGGAAGCAGGGGGATTCAGACGAGAGGAAAGCAGCCGTGGGAACGACAGAGACAGTTATGGATTGTCTGAGAAAATATTATTGACTCTCAGTCTTTGTGGAGAGAGAGGGAAGGAGGAGTGGATGTTCGGATGGAAATTGTCTCTATTTCAACGGCTGAGATCCTTCTCATCCCAATCGGAGGGCCCATATTTGTGGGAACGGCACAAGATCACTGCCGTTTTCCCTTTCATCTGTCCAGGCGCACTCACGATTCGCGACGCGGCAAAAGGCAAGCCACTTTCCTTTCCCCCAAATCACAATCGTGCCAAAAGGCAATTCCCTTTCACCAATGTATACATCCTCTTTGATTTAAAGGCTTCATCGCAAAAATTTATTAACGAATATTTCACGATACGTATTACGAAGAAATCAAATGAAAAATTAAATTTCCAAAATATTAAATTTGCTAATCAAATATATAATTGGCCATTTATGAAATTATTTACATATTAAATAAACCCTCTTTTTATATTACATTTTTCGCAAAAAAAATATAGATGATGAGCTGAAATTATTCGAGTCTCAAAAGATTTTCCAATTTTTTCCCGACTCATAAATACACAATTAGGGTCGAAATTCCCTAATTCCCCAAATTAAGATATTACAATAATTATCCTTATCCACTCCTTTCCACATATTTCCTTCCTCCACAGTAAATTTCCTAAGGACTTGTCCTCAAGACTCGACTCCTTTCCTCAGGATTCGATCCAAAACACAAACGCATGCCAAAGTCAACGCTAGAGTCAAGCCAAGCACATGAACTGCGCTTAATGTCTAATGGGGGTGGATTTGCGCTCAGTTGTCCAGCAATATAGACATGATCATTTTCTCTCAGATGTGAAGCCGCAACATGAGCCAAATCACCTTCAAATGTGATGGGAGTGCTGTTAAGAAGACGGTCGAAAGGATTTACAAAATGCTCCCGGTGGAATACTCGCAGCTAAGCGTTCCAAAAACAGCATGTCCACTCAACATGAAGCAAATCCAATACATCTTTCTACATAATTTATGAGAGGCCACGCATATTGGCAAGATAAATAATTTCGTGGTTTAATATAAAAAATGGACAAACTTATGAATTAGAATACTGGAATAATTGCTAAGTGATCCCACAACTGTTGAAATTCATGTCCTGAGATGACGAGAATGATCGCACATTTTCTCTTTCTCTACTTAAATTGAACTGCTCTCACTTCTCCACACGCAAATTCTTAGCTAGTATCTGAGAAAGGAGAAACCCAAGAACGAAAAATGGCCAAACGAACCGGAGCAGCGGAGAGTCCGGAGACTCGTCGCATGTGACGATGTTGCCCGCCCAAAGTTTGCCATCGGGACCGTTCTGGGATTGAACCGGCATGCTGATGCGACCGATCAGGGTGACAGAGTTGGTGACCTTGGCCTGAAACGGTATCTCTCTCGGCCTCGGCCAATCGACGATGGTGGAGGAAGCACCAGAACCACCATCGCTTGATGGTTTATTGGCCGACTTGGCCACGAGAGTGGCAGTGGCAGTGGACATGGACTTCCATGCCACGGCGGGTGAAGCGGCGGAATGGCGCTTGAAAGAGACGAGGAGCAGAGATGCAGTAGTGCTGGTACAGCGGCGCTGGACGGCGGCAACGAAGCAGCTCGCCGGAGCGATCGAGCGAGCGAACTCATTTCAGCTTCCTTTGGAATTTGTACAGAGAGAAAGATGACAACTTTTTTTTTTTAACCTTACATAAAGAAAAAAAAAGAATCGTTATTAAGTGATAATTAGGGAAATTGTTTTCACTTTTTATCATAACTATAAATTACAAATAAATAATTGTTTTCAAGATTTCCGATGTGCTAATGAGAAACAATTTTACTGATAATGTGGGAACATGCATCTCAACTTTGAACACAATGTCCACTTAAGCATTTTCAAAATTTTTATTCTGGTTAAAAATATTAATTTTCACGAACTAAGCTCGTTAGCATGAATCTAAAAACGAGATATGAAAGCTGCAGGACCTTAATCTGGTGCTAAACTTTTTAATCAGTGCAATTACGCTCTAAACATTTCACCGAAGGACGTAAGTAAGCCAATTCTAAACCTTTTAGCATGTGAAGCCAATTCTGTCCATTTTATGGACGAGTGAAAGTAAGACTTTCGCATCGGCAATTTTCCCACTAAGAAAACAGACGACACTTGGACCAAAAATTTACGTGAATTTCATACTAAAAGTGTTCAGTCAATGCCATCCATCGCTTTTTTTGTCCCTCGCCGCCATTAAGAAACCATGCAATTTTACACTCATTTCCTCATTTACTTCTTGACATCATCGACTCACTTCTCCACTTTTGCGTTAGCATGAAAGATGACGCTGTCTTCTCGACCGTCGAGTGAGTGCTCGGCGAGCATTCATGTCACGCGGTGCGGAGTCACTTTAAAATGGGGAAAGCCCCAATCGTTATAGTGCAGAGACCCCCTCCGAGCAAGGCAAAATGGCTTCCTCCCTATGCACAGCTCCTCCTCTACCTTCCCCTCCTCGTGATACTGCCGACGATGGTGGCCGGCAAGCTCGTACAGGACAACTGCAGTCGCACTCTGCATTACCAGCTCTGCGTGGAGACCCTCCGGAAGGACCCGCGGAGCCTGATGGCCGATCCCAAGGGACTGGCCCTCATCGTCCAAGACGCGACCATGACAAAGGCGGTGAAGACGCTGGCCAACATAGCGGCCCTCTCGAGGCTGGTGGGCCCTGAACAAGCACCACGGCTGTGCTACTGCAACTCCCTCTACAATCCGGAAGCAAAGTCTACTAACAAGAGAGTAGGGCTCTACAGCAAGGCCAGTATGCAGAGATGAAGCAAAGTCTTGGCAATGCCGAGACTGTGCACGGGACGTGCCAGAAGCAATTCAAGGCCGCGTGGTCGCCATTGACAGATGAGAACAATGCTGTATCCGAGCTGCTTGAGGTGTTTGATAGGCGTGGTGGATCAGCTGGGGGATTGAAGCGAGAAGATGAGAATATGACAGAAAATTAGCTGGGTGTCCTTTGCTCTGTCTTTGTCGCTTCGGGGTAGTGCCTCGTTTTGTCTATCAGCTGGGTGTCCTTTGCTTCGCCTTTGTTGTTTCATGGTAGTCTAGTGCCCCTGTTTAGTCCAAGTGTTTGTCCTGTTTGCGGATTTTCGGCTCAGCTTGGTTTTTTTAATGGTGTGTTTTATTCTGTGTTCACGTATGCTTCTTGGGATGCTTGGTTAATGTATAATAGTAGATCCTTCGTTCAAAGCTTTTGCTTGTTCCCGTTGAATATTTGATAAAGTTGATGACGTTGGGCGGATGAAGAGAACCGAAGCGACTGTGGAGAAGACAGATCTATCATTTGAGAAAGACGGTGAAGGATGATGATAATGTGGCCTCATCTCGTTCGGTGAGATTGATCTATAGTCCATCTTGGGCTCAAACTCGGCTATGAATGACAATGATTGGTGCTAGGCTTGTCAGGACATGATTTAGAGTGATAAGTAGTGTTTACGGCCTGACCGAGCTTCACGGGCCGGGCCATGTTTAAAACCTCTAGATCAAGCTGATGACAGTCGATTTATTGACTCTCAGCCTTTGTGGAGAGAGAGAGAAGGAGAAGTGGGTAATTGGATGGAGACTGGCTCTGTTTCAACGGCTGAGATCCTTCTCATGCCAATCGAAGGGCCCATATTTGCGAGAACCATACAAGATTGTTGCCATTTTCCCCTTTCATCTTTCAAGGCGCACTCATGATTCACGACTTGGCAAAAGGCAAGCTACTTTCCTTCTCCCAAAATCACAGCCGTGCCAAAAGGCAATAACACCCTTTCACCAATCGATTGGTTTTTTTCAATTTTTATCTTTATTATAGGTATACATCTTCTTTGATTTAAAGTTTTCATTATAGGAATTTATTAACGAATATTTCACGATATTTATTACATAGAAATCAAATGAAAAATTAAATTTGCTAATCAAATATACAATCGGCCGTTTCTGAAATTAATTATATTTAAAATAAACCATCTTTGTTTATATTACACTTTTGGCAAAAAAATATAGATAATGGACTGGAATTATTCAAGTCTTAAAAGATTTCCAATTTTTTGCAACTCATAATTACATAATGGGAGTCAAAATTCCCAAGATCAATATATTATAATAATGATCCCTATCCACTTCTTCTCACATTTGTCCTACTTTCAAAATAAATTTCCAAAAACTTGCCCCCAAGACTTGATTCGTTTCCTCATATTCGATCCAAAACACAGAGATGCCTAAGTTAACACCGGAGTCAAGCTAGGCACATGAACTGCTCTTAACACCTCATCATGCTCTCTCTCTCTCTCTCTCTCTCTCTCTCTCTCTCCATAATAAACGAATTCCCGTTATATCTTCATATTATGTTGAGTCCTCAAGATCATAAGAGGATCAGTCACTAAATCTTTATGCATGGAGTATGGATTTTCTCTAGCACTTGCATTTTTCAAAGTCAGACAAGTGTTTAACTTGAAAGATCCAACAAACATTTGCAAATTGATTGTAACAAAATAGTCATGATACATCATTTCATGGTCAGGTCCACATTTGATTTAGTCTGGTCCTATTTTGTAATAGTTGGCAGTTTGATTGATGTGTGAATTATTGTTGAATCATTTTGAGTTGGCCAATGATTTCGTGAATAATTTTGTCCCTCAACTCTTTACAAGAGCACAATCTAAAAGAAACTAATCTGTGTACTAGGTAACATTTGGCAGTCTGCTGGAAATGATAATGACCATGCAATCTAGGATAGTCCTCCTTTGCAATCACGAAAATTCTCCTCATGAAAGAACAATCCCACCAACAAGTATATCGATGGTGATGGGAACACAATCCGAGGGTTCAATATAGTCTCTTAAATACTAAAAGCAATAAGCATTTGAGATGAACTAAGCCGGATGATTTCGCTGCCACATGACATCAAAGTCCAACCTTCACCAAAGTTCTACCAAAGCACACTTGGTATCTAACTCAAAAGTTGGTCGCACAACACACATATCTAGAAGGGAAAAATAACAGAGTATAGGTATCGATTGAGTACTATCGTGACAAAAGAACTGGATGACTAATAAGAAAAAATTGTCTGCGATGTAGGTCGATGACAAACTCCAGGTACAAAGCTCCTCATGCATCTACATGCAAAAACCACTAACGGGATCATGCTAAAAGAGAATGCTAGTCTCATAGTGATGGAAGAGCTTGAGTTGCAACTTCTTCGGCATGGGACAACCCAATTTCTGAACTAATCGATTTGCAGCAACTACAAAACATCATTAGAATTTAGTATTTCGAGAGAATCAGGGGTAACACACGAAGAAGAAGCTCTTGGTTAACGACATGGAGGGGCACAACATAGTTGTAGTTGGACGGCTTTTGAAGAATGAATGCTTCTTCTTTTTTTCAGAAGAAGAATGAATGTTGACCTCCATGATTTCTAGCAAATATTCCATCTGTTAATTAGTAAAATATGCACGTCAGAGAAAAATGATGAGAAGGCTGCTGTTGGAGTATCTTTTTTGGAGACCGACCACTTATTAGAGAGTTGCGATCAATTCTCGAGCTCTGTAAATGTGCTCTACATTGCCGATAGTCCGTGATGCTCACTTCTCCTTCCTCATCCGGTTGCCACCATTTTACCCATTTGTACCCACACTTTGCGCATCATTAAACCCCTAAACCAGCCACAATCCTAGTCCTAACGGAACTAGGAAACTTGAACAAGAAATGAACTAGAGTTGAGAGGATAGATTGAAGGCAAATCCGACGGACTTGCAGCTGTCCATTTCTCGGCATAGCCAGATGGGATTGGACTGCAGAATTAAGCCTAAAATGGAAGCTGTCTTGGCTGCAAAACTGGACAAAACAGAGCTGTAGCAAAGGATAAAAGGGTGAAGATGCAGAAAGAAGGAAGGGAAAGCACCGGCAGAAACTTCAAGTAACCAGCGGCTGAACTTAAAGGAGCCTAGGAGTAAACGCCAGCTTCACTAGAGCAGCTTCAGCTGAGTTGATTGGACACAGAATGGGGGAAAGAATCAGCCGAACATGAAAGGCCCAACGGACAATGAGTTCCAAGGAGAAAAACGGAAAAAAAGAGAGAGTGCGAGAGCTAAGAGAGATGAGAGTGAGGGGGCGTAGAACGAGGGGCATGATCTCTTTCGCCGCTCCTGCCTCTCTCCCCGAGCAGTCACGGAATTCGTTAGTGCCTCTAGAAAAATCTTTTCATAGAACTTGTATGAAAAGTTTAGGAACAATAAAACTGCTCGTGCCTTTACTTTATCTTTTTAATTTGTTTAATATTGTTCATGTGCTATTTATTATTTTTTTGCCAATATAGTCTCTAATTTAATTTTTTTTCCTGATCAAGTTAGTCTTTTTGTTAAATTGCAAAGATGCTGACATATCGTCCATTAGTGCCATGTTTAGGCTTATCGGATTAACTAAAAGATGAGATCCAACTCTTTCATTGACTAAGATAAAAATTTTATAAAATTAAAGAAAAATCACAAACACTAAATGAGAGAATTTAACAATTTCGAAATAGGTGCAATATTCATGAGAAGGGAACCAGAAAAGCAGAGAAAGTTGAAACAACAAATAAGACAAATGTACGGGTAAGTTGGGGAAAGTAACTAGGAAGAACTCACGATGAATTTGCACGTGGTAGCCTTCGTCTTTGAAGTTGGAAGTTGCAGTAGATGTGGAATAATTGCGAGTTATACGGGTGGTTCTTGTACGTCTACGTGGGAATGGTTACTCTTAGTATTTGGTTTGCAAATACCAATGTTGGAATTGTAAAGCTCTCTCCTTCTACAATCCAGCAAATCTATAATCTATGTTTATATTTACTTTTTACGACACCATTTTATTTTCCTTGAAATTTACCCTTTCAATGTAATTTACATTTTTCTTGCAATTTGTTTTATTTTTCTCCGCACTTAGCAGCACATTAATTCGCACTCTGTTGAATCCCCACTTCATGCACTTTGGGAGCGAGGTCTTTACCGTGAAGCGATCTCAGTTGCTCTTGGCGCTTTTTTTTTTTTCTTTTTTTTGCTGAAAAAAATATCGATCAAAATTTTGAGCTGTCTTTAGTTAAAGTAAATTGTACCCTTTAATTTTCTCTCAAATGTCCATCAATATTGGGAGATACCTTTACGAATCTCACTTGAATAAGTATCATTAATTTTGTACCTGATTTTGAACATGTGCTAAGAAAATTTATTACTCAAAAAAAAAGAAAAAAGAAAAAGAGGAGATGTGTCTGCGACCATGTGTATCTCTCTTTCCGTGATGGACACAACAAGCATAGAGAGTTGGTGCTACATATCGAGATAACTGAGGTTATTGACGATTTGCTATAATCCGGATGAGTTTCCCTAAAGGTCAATGGTGCTTACTATATCCTCTTGTTCATGGAGAAGTAAAATATTTATTTTCTTTAAATTTTTTATTTAGTAACCGATTACCTGGTGATCTTTATTAAATAAAATAATCAAGCCTAAAGTTGAACTACAATTTTCAACATATGATCTATCGTCAGTTATTACATTAGGTTGAGAAGTAAATGAAGCCATAACAAGTTGGGCCGAATTTGGTTAGACAATGTAGTCATGTGCAATTTCATGTGCTAAGCATAATAAAATACAAGTACTAAGTTAGTATAACGTGGACATCACCCATATTTTTGTTTATGTAGGTGATTCATTATTTTAATCCACTAACGAAAGGGATGATTCGATAAAGTTTCCTATAATTAAGGATGTATGAAAATATAGCCCTTTACATAGAGTATGATAAATTTCAATTTTACCCTGTTGTTATCAAATCAAGGAAGTTCGGTCAGTGCCCTATTTGCATAGGACTCTCTATCTCTCCTTCGACATGTTCGAAATATTTATTTGGTCGATCCTCTCGCTTACTAATAAGACGAAGCAGTTTTAAAGTAACGATGTCCAATGCTGCATTGTTATAATCTACATATATACTTACACTTCACTTCGACTGGTCTACTAATAAATTAGCGAGGTCATCCATCAAAGAAATTCAATGAATAGATATATGAACCAAAGGTGAGGGCTCTTAATTAAAGATTTTCATATACCCACCTTTCAAGATATAAAGATGACGTTTAGTCCACTATTCCGGGTCTGATTGAAGGCAATGCTTCGAAATAAGTACTGGAGGTTGAACTGGAGCATGGCCCAGCATGTGATTTTGCTGGTTCAATCCATCCAATCATTTATACCGATCGGTTTGAATATAAAGAATGAAGTAAGAAAGATAAGCAATATTTGAAATGATGATTTTGAGAATGTTATGAGAGAACTCACGTAATATCTGCATGCTTTGAAGTATTTTAAGAATTCCGCAATGAGTAAAAATCAAAATTTTCCTTATCTCATGCTAATTTTCCAAGATCACCCTAATATTTTTAAGTCGCAAATTAGGCTGCCGACAAGAAGATATTAGACTTGATGTCACGCAATGGAAAGAGACGGCACCTCATTTTCTTTTTCAAATATTTTTTTCATTGACCGTGCTATTGCCACTTGTACATAGCCGGATGCTAATGACGAGCACTAGGGCCAGTAGCCATGTGGGTTGGGGTGTCATTTGAAATTCACACATAACTGGTATTGTTGGGGGTCAATTACAGGGGCATGAGTGTGAGCTTGCCATTGTCATCGGTAGGTTTGTAACCGGGGTTGAGAGATCCGTCAAGATAAGGCATCTCGATGGTGATCACCAGCACCGGTTATGTAATTGATATGATTTTGTCTGTGATTATGGCCAACCTTTTCAATTAAGATTTTTCTTTTGCCGAGTGACAAGAGAGATGGTGAGGCTAAGCAAGACAAGACTAGACACCTATCCCAAGCAAAAACATGTGAATGATGAGAAAGATGAGCTCTAAGTGCATTGTCGAAATTATGAGGCATGTTATCATCAACACTTAGGTCTTTGGCCAGAAAAGATTGGTAGTATGTTAGCTTCAAGATGTTCATTGTGGAAATATACATGAGCTTATCTAGCATGTTATAATCAAAACTTGGGGCCAAAACATATTGGCAATATGTTAGATTCAAGATGTTCATAGTGGAAATTTACATGATGCTACTCTTTAGGACCTATGAATCATCCCCTTTACTAACAACTTTTGCAAGATGCACGTTGAAAATGATCAAAGGGCTCTTCAGAATGAAGAGTATTAAACTGTCTAAGAATGACTCGATGAGAAGCTGGTAAAGTAGAATTTTCCTTGTTTCTTTCTCTAAGAAGTTTCCCCAAGTTTGCTATGGACTTTATGAATTTTCCTGTAATAAACGAGAAGCAAATTAACATACAAAAAAGCCCATGTGCTACAAAATGCATGAGAAAATGCATTTACACATCGTTCCCACTAGTATTGAGGTCGAAGCACTCAATGACTAATGGATTCTCCAGCAACAAGTTTTATAGTATATCAGTTCACTAGTACCTCTAGAAACATATCAGACAAAATGATGTTAGTATAAAGCAATCAAGGAAATACAAAGAGAACCCCAAGACTCAATTACTCTGGATATTCTTGGGAAAGGATCTTAAGAAAAGGCGACACTAGAACTCGATATAAAGCAATCAAAAGATATGGCAACAAAAAATATCAAACAGGACATTTGATGAGAGATTTTGGATTTGCACTTTTAGAAAACATATCTCTATTTTCCAAACTAGGAATAGTGAGATATTATTTCAATAGCATACCTGGATGCAACAGATTCCTTAGCATGGATAGTGAGTGACTAACCAGGTTTCTCATCCCTACTTGTACATTTTTATTAAGAAGCGGTTGGGTCAAACTGACTTTTCTTTGTGACTATCTGGAGAAAATGGAAAGGAGAAGATGCTTTGGATAAGATCTTGATGGATTACCCTTGTGCTTCACTGAACTCCAGCGCATGGAAAATGACACGTTCATAATGTGATTCACGAGTAAATAACATTTTACTGCACAATCTTGCATTGATTATACATTTAACTAGCATAGAGATATGCAATAAGTGCAAACATGTCATGGAAATGAATATGGTGCTTTAAGTTTGTGAAACATTTGATGTATTTTATGAACTCATTTGAAACAACTGAATAGTCAGATTATGAAGAACTCTTATTATTGTGGACTCAAATGATATTTTTTCATAGCTAGTAGAGAATATTACTCCCTAATCCAATTAAAAACAATTGAACAGTTCATATCGACTATGATGTCCTGGAATTTCTCGAATTATTTTAGGTTTTTATTATGAATATTTTGTCAATTCGTTGTTAGCTGAGTCTCGTTTTGAACTGATCATTTATGAGATACTAACCGAAGGGGAAAGGCTATCGAGGACTCATATGCACGCATGAGTCTTAAAAGCCAATCATTAGTCTGAGATCTACTAAAGTTGCGATTAATCGACTCGGCCGTGATTTTTAATCCAAATTCGGATATCGGATATTTCAGACGTCGAGATTAATTATTGGACTTTGGCCTCATTATTTTCCAAAATTTTTGGGTAATAAAAAACGTCGGACGTAGGACCACCAAACCGAAATTCAGATCCGAGACCCCCTCATTTTTCCCTTTCTCTCTCCCACGCGCGCCTTCCCCCTCTCTTCTTTTTTTTCTCCTCTTTCCGTCCCTTTCTTCCCGTTCTGACCGCACCCGCCCCTCCTTTCTCTCTCACGTCCCTTCCCTCTTTTCCCTTTCTCTTCCTCTCTTCTGCCGCCCGCCGCCGCCGCCACCCCCCCACTTGCTGTCCTTTCCTTTATTCCCCCCACCCCCGTTTGACTTTTCAAACAGCCCCCCCTTCTCTCTCTCTCTCCTGCTGCGTCGACCGCTGCTGCTCTCCCCCTTCTTCTTCGGTTCTGCTCCTTCTTCGTCCCTTCACTTTTGTTGGCTACACTGCCGCTGCTGCTGCTGAGCTGCTGCGCCGCCGCCGCTGCCGCAGCTCCGCCACCACCCCTGCCCGCTGACGAGTCGCCGTCCGTCGGTTTTGAGCCGATCAGCCCCTGCCCAGCGTCTTCCTCTCCTCCTCCGCCCGACCTCCCTTCGCCGCGTCTGGTTTCGACCGAGCTGGTCTCACCAGTCGTCAGCCTCCTGCCACTCACCGCCACCTGGCATCGCCTTGGCCACGACCGCCGTCCGTCGAGCCCGACAGCCGCGGCTGTCTGCTACTTCTCCTCCCTCCTCCGGTTTCCTTCGTTTCACTGGTTTTCCGCGTCGGGCCGCGCCACCGCCGCCCGCCGGTCGCCCCTTCCCTCCTCGCCGTTCAGTCGCGTCGGCTGGCGCCTGGAGCCGCCGCTCGACCGCCCGTCCCAGCCCGAGCCAACCGCCTGTCCTCGTCGAGCTCGTCTCGCCCACTCTCGGTTCTGGTCTCAGCCGAACCAAGAGCCATCGCTGCACCAGCCGCCGTTGGCCGCCGCCCGGACTGTCGTCCGCCTCCCCCAGCCGACCGGAGAGCCGCCCCCAGTTGGACCCGAGCTGCTGGTCGCCTCTTCCGCCCACGGCTCCTCCTTTGGCCGCGCGGACAGTGGGTTTCCAGCCAAGATCTGGCCGCCGCGTTGCCTGTCCCGACACCCCGGAGGTGCCCATGCGACCACCTCGTCGCCCCTTTGCCGTCGTTAAACGGTAAGTTTCAACTCTAAACTCTCGTTTAGCGAATTAATCGCGTTTAAGGTTACGGGATTAGGTGGCTAGTTATGGTTATTTTGGCTAATCGGGGTTAGTGGGGGTTAATTAGAGGTTAATGGTAATTTTAGTTAATTATGTGTTTATTTTATTATTTATGTTTATTTATTCCGAAATTAATATAATATTGTTATTATTATTATTATTATTATTATTATTGTGTTTAATAATTATTAATTAGGATAATTCCCTAGGCTTGGATTAATTACTTTCCGATTAGTAATTTACGTGAATTATTGATCTTACAAGATGAATACTGTATGAGGCAACAATTGACTGATTTGTTGATTACTTGTTTATACCTTATTGATTGAAGCATGTATATTCCGGGAACTATGGGGTATTTCCTTGCGAAATTAATTGATTATCGGATTATTGCAATGTGGCGGTTCAGGGATGATATGTGGAATATTTATTGCTTCATATGTGGACCTCATGCATGTCCTGTGTGGATTGTGATGTGTACTTATGAGGCCACTTGTGCCCTAAGGCGTGTGTGACGCGGGGTGGAGGGTAACCCCGATGCATATTTACGCGAGGAAAATGAGAGTCTTGATGCGCGGTACGCGGGGAGGTAGTGGTGGTTGTGCCCTAATGCATATTTACGCGGTGAAAATGATAAAGCCCTGATACGTGGTATGCGGGGAAGTAGTGGTTGTGCCTTAATGCGTGTTTATACAAGGAAAATGATAAAGTCTTGATGCGTGGTACGCAGGGAGGTAGAGGTGGTTGTGCTCTTATGGGTGTGACATGGGAATATGCATAATTGGAATACACCTGATTGCTATGTGCATGGAACGTTATATGTGCGATGTTCTAATTATGTGATTATCCGTTTGCCTTCGTACGGCTATGTAACCAATATCATGTAGGGCATGTGCAATCGCAAGGTAAGGCTATTTATGATTGGATTGTTTCATTATTAATTGTTAGTATTATGAGAACCATGCCTGTTAAGTACCCCTAAGGTGGATTGGTGCCCTAATCGAGGCTTGGTGCCTGAACTTACTGAGATTTTATCTCACTGATTATTATTTAACTATTTTCAGGTCCTTGAGGGATTTACCTGGCCGTGGATTTTTGGACTAAATAGACCTCAAATCCTAAGAATAATGAAGGAAGTAGATCAACCCTTTTTGCTTTATGTATTTTGATGATTGTGGGAATAGTGCGGCAAGGATAGGGTTGTACGAGTACCACTTTCTTAAGGAGTAAATGAGGTCATTTTGAATTGTCTATGTTTTTTGACTATTCCTATTGATGATGTTTGATCGGGATTATTTAACTGCTTCCGCATGTGCATATTTACCTAACAAAAAGAATGGTCGGCGACGCGTCCTGAAACGTCACACTCTTTCGACTGCAAGCAAAAAAGGGGATCGTCGTGTTCTCGAGGGTCGGGGGCGTGACATCAGCACTTATGGAAAGAGCTATGATGATGAAGCACCAAAGAAGTTAAGAGTACAACTAAAACTACAACAAGAGCAAAAGAGCATAATGCAAACATTATCTGATAATAGCAATTAGCAAATAAACCTTTCTTCTTCATACCAGCCCTTTGATGAACATATGAAATTACAGTAGGCCGGGTAGCTGAGTGATCCTTAGATCATCTGCTTTTGTAGTGTAAGCATCTAAAGTAGATTATTAGAGAAGCAATTAGATCACCTTCAATCAACTAGCTCATTTTCCTGACATGTCACAACTATTTCTACGAGAGATATTGGACTCTACCCATAAGCATATTGGATTTCGAACCTCTCTCTTCCTATTATGTGGCACAACATCCATGGGAAAATATCAAATAAAATGCGAATACTATCGTGATCTGTGAATCGAAAAGCTGGGGCTAGTGGTTTATGAAAGAAATCTATAGAAAATTGGATCCTAGGCCTTTTTCTCTCTCTTTGATGGTCTGACGATGTTCTAGCTCGGACTTGTTAAAGACTCTCACATCAACATGGGTGATGCTTCTATTGGGGTAAAAACACAAGGATATTAGGGCATCAAATTTGTATAAAATGCTTTTCTTAATTTCCACCAAGTTTAATCGGCAAGAATTAACATTCAAAAAGCAACGGATTAGATAAATTCATTTTTCAGTGAGGTCTACCCTTCTTGTCCAAGATAGTTAAACTTGGAAACATAGGAAAGAGAATAACCGACAACACATCATATTTAGCATCATATTTTCCACAAGAATACAATGACCAAATCCTGTGATATCGAGTTAATTGATTTTTTATCAAGTCACAAAGGTAGGCAAAGTAATACCTATGTATCTCTATGTCATGAACTCAAGTAAAACAATTGAACAAGAGACAACTAAACTAACTTAAATTATGATAATTGAGTAGGATATTACCTGCTAAGCCACGTTATGATAGTACTTTGGACTCAACAACTATAAACCTAACCTTGTGATAGGTGTATGCTAAAAGTAGATGAAACTAATCATCGGGGCATGGATATCCATAAGGTTTCAAAAGCAGAGTCAATATAGACACCATGTAAAATGAGAGAAAGTTGTACAAAGCTATGATAGTCATCACTATGCTCATTCAAGAACCTAGAAGGTAAATGTTTTAACAAAGCCAAAATAAAATTGAATTATGCTCTTGTCAAACAAACAACCACTATTATCTATATTTAACCAGCAAATGAACCAACACCACATCTTGCACATCTCAAAACAATGTCAAAGATGTATGTATATTCCTACAAGGAGTCCTACACATAAGCAAAATCATGCTTAAGAAGGGAATATCACTCAAGGTAAACTTTACCATTGAGGCCAATGTCAATTAGAGACTAAACTACTACTTCGATTTTTCCTTCAAACTTGTTCCTCTCTCTTGCAATATAGGAAGTAGTGTACACATCAGCTTCCCTCACTTGGTTTGCCAAAACCCGACCTACAGTCAAGCATACCGGTATATTTGATTAAGACTTGAGCATAGCTCTGATGTCCTACTGGTACCCATAACTTCGACCTACTTGCACATGACCCTGTGAATGAGTGAAGCTGAGACAAGGCACTTGGAGATGAAAACATCTGGCGTGAATGGATGTATGTTGGCTCTGGTGCACTGCTTGAAGAACAACTTATTTGGATTCTCAGACTTCTTCCCATTTTGGTCAGTGTATGGCCATAGTTGCCATCATCCAAATAGTCCACTCCAGAGAAACTCTCGATGCTAAATGAGGCTGCCTAAAAGCCAACACTAATACAAAATCTCTATACAATTCAATGAAAGATAGAGTACCCCAACATTCAATTGGTTATTTGCTATATCATTCTACTACATTTGTACCATTATCAAGGAGATGAGTGGATATCACAAACTGGAAAAAGAATGATATTCAATGAAGCACCCGCCCACTGTGAATACCACTTGACAGCACAAGGATACCATGTCAAGAAGCAATAACACCTTGCACTGGAACATAATTAGTGCACAAGCTGTAGAACACTTGCTTCAACATCTTACTACAACGACACTTTCTGGCAAATAAAAGTAGCCACTTTTATGGTAGCAAGCATAACACCTAGAAGAGACAAACATTATCAGTTAGACATGTCTAAATACTGACATTCCTTAAGATTAACTAAAGAAGTAGGCTAGCACACAAACCCACATAATAAAACTCTAGTTTTTGAAACTACATTGACAGAGGTTATGCCAAGCAATTCATCAAACAGCTACAACATATTGTTGGATAAGTGCCCAAAAGCCTGACAACTCAAGCTATGTTATGATCCCATTGAAACAGTCAAATATTTTTAAAGAAAGACTTGACTTCATATAAGCCAATATAGATCTTGAAGAAGAACGCAAGTTTCTTCCTTTTGACGTCAGGTTTGGGCAAACATGAATAGGCATGTAGATTTACCTAATTTGGTGAATTCAATTGGATTGTTTCATGTCGATAAGGATTGGATTGTGGTATTAAGGTCTCCCTCCCAACGTCGTTCATCATACTTGTCGGAGGGGAATACTTCATCTAATTTTGGTGTACTCAAGGCACCATTGCAGAATATATTCATCTTGGGGCATTGCTTCACAATAACCCACTCCAATGACGGGAACCTAAAAGCACAATTCGTGGAGGAGAAGCTCTCAAGGCTTGGTAAACCATCAAGTATCAGCTCTTCCAGCTCGGGGAAAGAGATCTCCTCTGCTTTATTTCCATCATCTGTTACCACGTCTTCCATTTTACCACAATCCCTTAGGATGAGCTGAGCAAGGTGGACCAAACTTGGCATTGCTGAGTAAGTCCCCATATGAACCAAACCAGAGCAACCCTTTACTTCTAATTTCGTCAATCCATGGAATGCAATCGGGGATGGAAATATGATTGATAAACTCAAGCACTCCGAAATGAGAAGAGATTCAATCTGTTTAAGGATTTCAGCCATCAAGGAGCCATCTTTCCAGACTCGTTGGAGTTTACACAGCTTATTTAGCTCAAGTCGCTTCAGATTTCTAAGTGCCCCGAGAGGTGTTTCCACATCAATTAATTCTCCATAGGGAGTTGATCCCCCATGTCCAAACGCATCTTCTGGAAATATCTCCTCCAAGGAACTACAGGACAGAGAAAGCACTTCGAGATCGGGGAATCTGTGGAGAAGGAAGTCGGAGGGGAAAGCGACATTCTCATCATGATAGCATGCCAACTCTAGCTCTTTGAGATTGCCAAAGATGAAATGTTGCTGCATCATCATCATAATATCCTCCCTCGTCAATGTTAGTCCCTTCAAGTTTGGTATGACCTGTGGGAGTCCCTTTTAATTAGGCTATTGGAAGTAAATAAGGGCACGGCCATGCGCGCAATGACTAAAATGTCCTTTTATTTTAGGAAAAAAGAGAGGAAAAAGAACGCAAGAGCCAACACAAGGGTTGTTTGTTCGTTAGTGGTTTGCCCAATTCAATCAAGATATGTTTTGCAAATTTGGATAAGGAGCGTTATTTGTCAGTCATACTTGAACTATTTCAATTGTTAACTAATTAAATCCAAAAGTTAAAAATATGTGAATTTCAACGACTTTGTAGCATAAAGTCAAAATAAAAGTTTTTGTTTTACCAAATCGTGTTACTTTTAAAGTAAGTAGATGTGTTTCAATAGTAAGATGTTGTATTAATATGTCGCACTTTATTTTTTAAGCTGCAGTTTATGACTCTGGTAATATTGCATTCAAACTGAGCTAATCGTTGGCAAAAGCAGAAAAAAAAATTGAATGATGGGAAATGGACGAAAAAGCGATAAAGCAAGACAGAGATTATATAACCAAAATTTAATGGAAAAAGAATGAATAATTAAGTCAAGTTGGTCGTCCTTACAAGAGCACAATGAAACGTCAAATTATCTTAGAAACGAACCAAAGGTACATAACCCAAAAAAACAAATGTTTGTTAGCGTTGTTAACAACAAAACCTAATTTGTGTGTTAACACCACTCAAATTGAGGTTGTAATTTCCAATAAACGTTATTATCTTAAAAAATGTTGGTCAGTCATCAAAGCAAAATTGGGGAGATTATAAAAGCAATTGGTGATCTGGAAAGTTTAAAGATATTAGTAAATTTCAAATATCTACAAGATAAAAAGTTGGTTAGTAACTATAATCAGTTTGTTTCTTAATTTGACGAATTTTGGTCCATCAATCAAATTAAGGTTTGTAAAATCAAATTAAAATATTTCAAAGGCGTTGGTTATTCACATGGATAAATATTAGTTGATTATTAATGTATTTTGTAATTTTGCAAGTATAAAGAAAAATCAGTACTTTTAATAACTTAACCAGAAAAAAAAAAACAAGTGAAAATCAGTTTGTATGTTAATGTGATGGGTGTTGATACACCAATCAAATCAAGTTCGGTAATTTTGAATAAAAGTTAAGTAAATTTAAATATGTTGGTAAGCCACAAGAATAAATGTTGTAAATTATAAAAGAAAGTTGGTCATTTTGAAAGTAGAAAAAAGTGTTTTTGCTTTTCAAAACCAAACAAGATAAAAAGTTTGTAGGTAACGAAAGTTAGTGGTTGTGTTAATGTGACGAAATTAGTAAATAAGTTACATGAAGAATTGCAATTTCAATTAAAAGTCAGTATATTAAAAGCGTTGGTAATCACAATGACAAATGCAGATAGATTACAAAAAGCTGGTAAATAAGTAAATTTAGTTGATACCTTAATGTAATGAATGTTGGTAAATCAATTAAATTAAAATTGAGAATTCCAAATAATAACTAGCAACTTTCAAGGCGTTGGTATGCTACAAAAATTAATGTCTGCAGATCATTGGAAGAGTTGGAAATTTTTAAAGTATAAATAAATGTTAGTACTTGTCAAAATCTGTTGATAAGTTGCTAACACGTGAAAGAAAGTTACTAGCAGTAGCAGTTACCAACCATGTTCAAGATGTACAAGCATGGAACTCCTTTTCGTGTTTAGAGTGACAGAAAGCTAGCAATATGTCATATAAACATAATACTAACTTTTTTTTGAAATTTTTTTTGATGGATGAGGAAGGTCAACATAAATTATATAGGTAAATCCCAGCCATTAGACATGCAACTAGCAATGACAAGATAAAGTAGAGAGCTAGAATTGAGGATTGCACCTTTTCAAAAGAAAAAAGTGCCCGTTGGTCACTGGTAGTAGAACCGTGGCAGCTTTGGATTTCAGAAGCGAATGAGAATGACCTCCTTTTGCCGCAATGTCTCACTCGCAATTGCTTCAAGATTGGCGATGTTGAGGTATCGCTATTCCTATAGAAGCTCCTTAGATTGGGCAACCCAAGTAACCTCAAGTCAGTCAATCGCGGAAAGAAGAGATCATTTGCACTCATGTCCGCCCCGTCTTCCTCCGCTATGATTTCCTCCACCCCAGAAGAGCTTACCAAAAGTTGTTCAAGCTGTGTCATACTCTTTATCACCGAACATGGAAATAAACTTTGAAGACTCTCACACTCGACAACCTCCATGGATCGTAAGCATCCAAAGGTAATACCTTCTTGAGGATGTCCACGCCATACGTGCTTCATTTTTGGGAGCCGTGTCAAAACTAATTTTCTCAATTGAAAAGTGTTTGTACAACGAGCTTCACTAAAATTGAACTCTTGGATGTGAAATACTACTTCTAGGGACCCACAATCGGTTATAGTTATCTTCTTTAAGGTTTGAAATCTTGTGAGCATAGTATAAGATGAAAATATGGATGAAAGTTTCTCACAGTGCTTCACTACAAGTGTCTTGAGTTTGCTAAAGGCATTTGAAGCAAGACCATCAAGCCATATCTTCTCCATGTTATTCATGTGCGAGATCTCCATCGACTCCATATTAGGAAACTCAACCTGTTATTTTTCAATTTAATTAATTAGAGTCTATTCTCTATTTCCCTAGAAAAAGGAAAGGCTGTAACTTAAAGAAGAAGGAAAATCAATGAACAAACATTTTTGAACAGAAAGAAAATAAAAGGGCTAATGCACGTTATTTTTGTACCCCCTAAAATTCACTCTTCTTTTATATTATTTTTTTAGTAGAAAGCATATATTCATCAAATATATATCACGCATTATGTTTAAACAGTAGCGTAATACATAACCACCTAAGTTAGACAAGCATAATCATTTCACGAGTCATATGTCTTCCATAAACCTCAAATTTAGCCTATCTTAGATTCCGCTCATCACAACACATGCATAGACAATAGCAAATATACTCTCCCATTTCTTTGAACCATTTAGAAATTATAGCTTATGCATTATAAGGTATTGATACCGACAAAATGAAAACCAATTAGCACAAATTAATGCTTCATGGATCTTGCACTTCAAAATTTTCTCCACAAAGTACGGGCTTCAAGAAAGCACGACATAAACCAAAGAAAGAAATCCAACAATTAAATCAAAAGATGGTAGGGTGCAGGTATGTACTGTTCAATTTTGATGTAGGACGGGATTCTCCCCCACTAGCTGATTTGTTTCTTTATTTATCTTAGTTATTCGATATTATCGAAGATTTAGGAAATTAATCTTGATTATTTCTCTTAATAATTTAAGGTGCCTAGAAAATATAGATTGATTTGATTACTAAGTTTGCCCATATGATCGGTCTTTTTACCGGCCTGAATTGGTCCTTCCATTTCTTTCATCTCTCTCGTTTCTCCTTCTTCTTTTTCTCTTATTATCTGATTTTCCTTCATTTTCTGCAAGTCTAAACCGAACATTCTCCATGCTTTCATTCAGCATTTGTTGGTAATGGATCTAGATCTGTGCTTCATCAATTGGTATCTGTGCTGGATCTCTTCAACATATAATTGGTATCAACACTTTGCTTCGTGTACGTCTGTTGTTGTGTGATGATTCTAGACCAAAGGCCAAAGCTTTGGTATTTATTTTAGTTGCTATAGTTGCATTTCTTATCTGAAATGCTGATGAAGATATATGGCATTCAAGTCAATTGAAACTTCTGCGGCCATGTTTGCTGGTTTGTAGCCACTCTAAGTTTGGTCTAATTATCTCTTTGAAAAATCTTGAAAAATCTTGCAATACTTATTAAATCTGGTATTCTGAAATTTGAAAAGAGTATGGGTTATCACTATTATTACATCATGGTGACTACAATTATTAGGATTACAATGTTATTCTAATAGTTTTTATTGTCAAGAGTAATATGACTATTACCGTGCTTATGATTGTGATATATCCTTAACAATCCTAAAGAGGTTCAACAAATTTTAATGATATGAGAGAAATTTTCAACAATTTTGGTGAAAATTAAATAGATTCAATCAACAATTGTAAGACAGGAAAACGGTCCTAAAACAGTTGCAAATGAAAAAATGGCATGGAAAAGTACTCTCAATGTCTTGAAGAATTGAATAAGCATTCTGCCTATGAGAATAGTGGAGTGGAGTAAAATTCAACAAATAATCTGGATATTTATTGAAGCACCTTCTAAAATTTAATAAATTCAGAAGTGTAATTTCTCCTATTGATCATTCACAGAAGTGAAAAAATTCGGGATGCTAAAATTTGTTCTAAAATACTTGGTATAGCCTTATACTTCATAGGTGCATATCGCCACCTTCCTTTTCTGCATGTAGCGAAGTTATTTTGTAGAGCAATTATCTTACTCACAGGAAGAGCCACCGGAGAAAGGACTTGACTTCATTTTGGTGAGGGAGATTGATTTATGACATGATTATCCAATCACTTTGCTGATTTGTATCTTTAATTAGTTTATTAAATTTGATACT